>RJWJ010011487.1:0-44258 GCA_004363605.1 Indri indri | reverse complement strand
GACTGTGATGTTTGGTAGGTTAGGTGTATTAAATGCATTTTCCACTTAGGATATCTTCAATGTTCATCAGGTTGTAAGCCCATAATAACTCGAGGAGCATCTGTATTAAATATAATGTTGAGAATGGCCATCCACCTATTCCCGATTTTACATGAATGCCTCCAAACTATACCCTCATCAGGTAAAATGTTGCCTTCTGGGCTGATAAATTTATTTTATCATGCTAAAGAAGTAGTAATTCATTTATTTTATTGACTATATAAAAAACGTGTGTTGAATTTGGTAAAATGCCTTTTTACATCATCTATGAAAATGATCTTTTATTTTTTCTTTGGATCTATTCACATGATTTATGTTACTGAATTTCCCAGTATTGAACCATTCATGCATTAATCAAATAAACCTCACTGCATTATGATGTAATATTTTTGATGTGTTGCTGGATTCTGTTTTGTAACATTTTATTAAGGGTTTTTGCATTAGTATTCATAAAAGAGATTAGTAAGACTTCTCAAAAAAAAGGAAGTTGATGTGAAGTTTTTGTATAAGGTCTTTATAAGATTTTGGTATCAAAGCAATTTATAAAGCAATTTATACTTGCTTTATAAAAAGCATTGGGAAGTTTTCTTTTTCTAGGCTCTAGAACATTTAAATCCCATTCAAATTATTTGCTCTTCAAGGTGTGCGAACATTCTCATGTCAAATCGTCTGAGCAATTTGAAGAGTAGCTCTCTGACAACTTTTTCTCTTCAAATTAGTCTGTTTAGGCTTTCTGTTTTACTTGTGGTTAATTTTGATAAATCATATTTTCCTAGAAATGCATTTTATCCAGGTTTTATGTTTATTTTCATGAAGTTGTACAAAGTAATCCTTAATTCCCTCTTGTGATTTTTCTCCTCTTATAGTTAATTTTTGTATTTTCTCCCTTTTTCTTAATTAGGTTAGATATTTATTTTGATTTTAAGAACAAACTTCATTATTTGTTATAGTTTTTGTTTTATAGCCATTAATTTCCATTTTATCATTAATGTCTTCCTCTGTTTTCCTTTTTTTTTTTTAGAAACAGCATCTCACTCTCACCTGTCACCCAGTCTGGAGCAGAATGGTGTGATCAGGGCTTACTGTAGCCTCGAACTCCTGGGCTCAAGTGGATCCTCTCCCCCTCAGCCTCCCAAGTGAGCACTACCACACCCAACTAGTTTTTTAAAATCTTTTGTAGAGATGAGGTTTCACTATGTTGCCCAGGCTGGTCTTGAACTCCTGGGCTCAAGCGATCCTCCTGCTTTGGCTTCCCAAAGTGCTGAGATTACAGGCATGAGCCACTGTGCCTGGCCCAAAACATTTTGTTGTTGTTGTTATTTTTCTATCCTTTTGAGTGAGAGGCTGAATTAGTTTATTTTCAGACTTTTATTTTTGTTGGTATAATTAAAAGGTATAAATTTTCCCCTTGAGCACTATTTTAGTTGTATCTCATATATTCAGATACATAGATGTTTTCATTACTGGTTTTTTTAGAGATGAATTCTCACTATGTTGCCCAGGCTAGACTCAGCTCCTGGGCTCAAGTGATCCCCCTGCCTCAGCCTCCTGAGTAACTGGGACTACAGGCGCACACCATGTCCAGTTAATTTTTTCTATTTTTAGTAGAGACAGGGTCTCGCTCTTGCTAAGGCTGGTCTTGAACTCCTGAGCTCAAGCAATCCTCCCACCTCGGCCTCCCAGAGTCCGAGGATTACAGGTGTGAGCCACCATGCCAGCCTTCATATACTTTAATAGAAGTCTTATAATTTTGGTTTATATATCCTCTTTGACCCAAGAGAATTTTAGTAGAGGCTACACATTTCCAGGTGGCAGAGCCCTTTTATTTTCTGACTTTGTTATTGATTCATAGGTTTACTGCATTTGTAATCAGATACTCTTGACTATATTTATATCTTTTCAAATTTTTTTATTAGGATTTTCTTTGTGATCTAACATATGATCACTTTTCATGAATCTTCCATGGATATTTGAAAAGAGATGCATTCTCTATTATCAATACAGAGTTCAGTGTGTGTATGTGTGTGTGTGTGTGTGTGTGTGTGTGTGTGTGTATATATATAAAATCCTAAAATGTACTTTGCTATGCTCTAGAAGTCTATAATAGCCTTCTCTCCATGCATGCTACCTATCGGGGACTGAAAGAGAGCTGGACTCATCTCTGCCCCGAGAAGGCTATGGTTGTGATTTGGTGAATAGTTATTTCTGAGCATTTGATCTTGTTTAAAAATTGTAACTTTAACATTACAAAGTGCCCTTTCTGCTTGGCTTCATGCTTTTTGGCCCAGATTCTACCTTGTCTGATATTAAGATTGTGACTGCTGCTTTATTTTTGTTTGCATTTTCCTGGTATGCACTTGCCAATAGTTAAATTTTAACCTTTCCCACTCACTATGTTTTAGGTGTGTATCTTTGATACAGCAGTGTTGGGTTTTGCCTAGTATTCCAATCTGAAAATATTTCCCTTTAATAAGTGAGTTAAGACCATTTACATTTATGGATATGATATGTTTAGTTTTAGTTGTATCAAAAATTATTTCATATTATGACTATATATATGTGTGTGTACATATATCCTGCCCACCGTAGCTCATTTTCTTCCAGTAATGCATTTTGACAATGTCCCTCAAGGAAAAGGGGGAGAAATGCATCCAACTAGCTGGAGCTGGATTTGGTAAATAATCCAGCAGAGGTACCCAGGGAGGACCAACTGAATAGCTCATGTCAGGGCCTCTGTAGGGATGTCCTGAGAGCTCTGTCTTCCCTCCTGTCCTTTCCAACATCTTTCAAGGTAACATTCATAAAGAATGAGAAGACACAACCAACATTTTAAAAGACAGAAAGCTCTTGCATGACTGGCCCCTTCTCCCCTCTGATTACTACTCAGGTGTCACCTCTGACAAGAGGCCGGCCCTGACAGGTTCCCCACCCCACGTGCTCTCCTTCTGGCAAGGGTACCAGGTCTCCTTGCACCCACTGTGATACAGAATTATTTTGTTCCTAAGCTTGCTTTCTCTTTTCTCTTTTTTTTTTTGAGACAGAGTCTCGCTCTGTTGCCCAGGCTAGAGTGCTGTGGCGTCAGCCTAGCTCACAGCAACCTCAAACTCCTGTGCTCGAGCAATCCTTCTGCCTCAGCCTCCCAAATAGCTGGGACTACAGGCATGTGCCACCATGCCCGGCTAATTTTTTCTATGTATTTTTAGTTGTCCGGCTAATTTCTTTCTATTTTTAGTAGAGACAGGGGTCTCACTCTTGCTCAGGCTGGTCTCGAACTCCTGACCTCAAGGGATCTTCCTGCCTTGGCCTCCCAGAGTGCTAGGATATGAGCCACCATGCCCGGCCCCTAAGCTTGTTTTCTATCTGACCCTCTCCTAGAGGTACTCCAGTCTCCTACTGCAATATTCTTTCCACAGTAACAGGGACCTTGTCTACTTTCTCACTTCACTGTGAGAGCACAGTGAAGATCTGATGGTTACAATTTGCATGTCCTTGCTAATGGGAGGCCAGCAAGGAATTCCCTTAATGAATGACCTGTGGTGCCAGCTCTTTACAGGTTCCTGAGGACTTCACCTTCTCTTTTGCATAAGGAGTTGGGGGTGGCCCTGAGATTTTTATTTTCTTTTTTACACAGGTGTCACTATTGAAAGTCTCCAAGGTCTGTCCCCTGGCTTCTCATGTGGCAAGCTGCAAAAACATCCTGAATGCAGGCTACACAACAGGAAAGGACCCAGGCAAGGGAAAGGCTCCCAGCTAGAGCTAGAGGTCCTCTCTGACCCCTTCCCTGAACCAGCCTTCATCTTGTCAAATGCTCCCATAGTCTGCAGAAACCCCCATCAGAGCCAGACCGGCCTTATCCCATCTGCATGTAACACAGAGGAGAAAAGCTCAAATTCTGTACCTTTACAAAGGATTCAGGCACAGCTTTAAGGCCACGCCGGCTAAGCAAGGTCCTTCAGCAGGTCTAGCTCCAGGAGCTCTGTGCTGGCTGTCCTTTCCATCTCATTTCTCTGCCCAGCTCAAATGTCACCTCCCTGAAAAATCTTTTCTCCCTCCCTAGGCAAAAATGCAGGGTACCCCTCCTTGGTCTTTAGTGCTCCATGTACACTTCCTGCTACAGTCCCTAGTGAATCACAACGATGTGAGAGAGACCAACCTAACACACTTTGGGAGCCTCTGACTGCCAGGCCCTGACCACAGGGGCAGGGAGAGCCACCCTCTTTCAAGGGTGGATAGAGGTGCTTGGGGGAGTGGGGGTTGGGGGGACTTTAAACAGTCCACAAAGACACAAACCTCAGAAAAGTAGAAATCTTGGTGAGGCACATATCCCAGCCATCAGGAGACACAACAGGAATGTCAATGGGCTAGGCCTTTCTAATACCCAAAGCCCCGGGGAGAGGCAGGGCCGGCAGCCTCCCTCTCTTCCTGGACCACTGCATCCCTGGCCTAGTGTTTAAGAACAACCTGGGGTTCGGAGCAGGGCACTGCCAGCCTGCGGACTCTCAGTTCATTCCCATACTCCCCCGCTCCCCTCTCCAGGCACACGTGGAGCTCACACCCCAGCACGTGAGCTGTCTACACTTGGAAGTTTCTGGGCGCCACAGTGGTACTCTCAGGGCTTTTTCTTCAATTCAGCTTTAGTGAAAAGGCAATCCAGGTATTAATACAGAAGAATTTGTAAACTCCTAAGGCACATTTTAAACTGTGATGTTTATTACAATTCCTAGGATGAGACACTGCGGGCGGGTTCCTTCCTGGTGCCAAGGTCTGCAGTCGCACAGTGAAGCTCCATTTCCTTCTCGCTGGAGCCAGAGGTCAGGCAGCACTGCAACACAGAGCACAATGGCTGGCCTCAGGCACATTTCTAATGCAAGCCGGCTTAGCTTTCCTTAAGCATAGACAACAGCTTAAAAACTTTTGGGGTAATGCTAATTTTAAGGCATACAAAAACCTTAAATATTTTCTCCTCACTCAAGATATGGAGGATGCTTAACTCACATACATAAAAAATGCCTCAGATAAGTCTTGCTTTTTGCATTTACTGCTGCATACTGAATCAAATTCACATAGTCCGTGGTTGAGCACATAAAAGGGAATGAGGCTCATGGGCCCCCTCGCTAACAAAGACCTTGGTGGGCGCTGCTTTGCACCATACAATTCCTATTGCCTGCGGGTTTTCCTGAACAGGCACGGTGCTAGCTGCATTTCCAAGCAGGAATTACTGCACGTGGAGAACGATTTGGTTAATTTGTGACTAACTCCTAGCTCTCAGAGAAAATGTGGTCATGGTAAATGCCACTTTGAGAGATTCCTACCACCTGAGACTTGCTTTTTAAACTGAAAAAAAGATAGATTAGATGTTAGTGGACAACCTCTGAACAAACTACTCAAGAATTGTACAGGGTACAAAGCAAGGATAATCTACTAATCCAAGCAGGAAAACTTTGCTTGGAAAATATTTTTCTAGATTTAATGCTACTACAGAAAGTCTCTCCAAACTATTCCCCTTCCAAAAGGAAATCAGCTTTCATTGTGCACATAGACTAATAGCTGTAAGATTCAGAACATGTCAGTGTGTGGGTAAAAGGGTTTAAGAAAAATAAAATCAGAACGTGTAGAGATTTAAATAATGTGTGTTGTTTGATCATTCTACAAGATATCGATTTCTGAGCCTCACTTAAAATGCTTTCTCACTGACACAGTAAGCTGTTCTGAGTGTAGGTGAGCCACTTCTTTCTGGATCAGAACAGAGTCTTTATATCAGCAGCAAACATTGTGAGGACTGTTCTAGCCGCACTCTAAACAGTACCTTGTGGCTCTTAAACAATGTGAAATTTCTTATATGAAGCATTGCAAGAAGAAACAAAGTACTATGTTTTTACCTTGGCAAAACATTTTTTTCTCTAACACATTATGGGTTTTTTTTTTTTTAAGTTTTTTACCCCAATTCTGAAGAGTCTATAGAAGAAGCCTCTCTTTGGTTTGGGAACCGAGGGACGTATTTTCTCTTCTAGATCTAACAGCAAATTTTCCTCATTTCCACTTTCATTGATGTCCTTGAAACATCCAGATTCGATCATCTGCACATACAGAAGAGTAGGACAGAGAAGGCGTGGAGGGACACTGTGGGGTCAGGCAGTGTCTCCTAGCACCATCAGTTCCCACATGGCCCCTGTGCTCCATGCTGGTGCCTCGAGCTCCCAGGCCTGGGCCTCCCCTGGTTCCCCTTTCCTGGACTCTGACTTCCCTGCTTTCTGACCTTGTCTTGGGGTAAGTGGTGTGGTCTCCTCTTCCCCTGTCTCTGAGCAGATCCCCAGTGTGGTGAACTACTGCGGGAACCATGGCTGCTGGCCAGCCCGGCTTAGGGAGCGGGACTCAGGGGTGGCAGGCAGGCCCCCACAGGCCCAAGATGGCCACCTCCTGTCCACTTCCAGTCCCTAGGACCGGGGGCAGCTCCCATGCTTCTGCACAGTTGTTAATATGGTCCTTGTCTTGCCCATCATCTAGTCCTATGGTCAAAAGTCTTGCCTCATTTTACCTCCCAAATACACATACACGCACATACAATCTTTTCTTTCGTCATTGTTGGAACATAAACCTGCTATGCTGGAAAGGGCAGTACCTCATTCTGCCAGGGGATGGGGACACACCCCGTAACAAATTCAGCATAGAAGTTGTCATCTGTGCTGTCCAGGTAGACTCCTTTCACCACGGAGAACTGCTCAATGTCCAAGACATCCTTGCAGTAAACTGTGTGAGGCTGTGTAGCAAGAACAAAGAGAGACCAATCCATGAGATGACAGAGTAATCTGCAGTTCCCACAGTTGCAAAGAGTAAAATGCCTATGACGTGAGTGCATAAACACTGCTCCATTTCTTTGCCAAGCCCCTCATTTGAAGAATTTTCCAATTCATAGAGTATGTCCTTCAAAGAGGCAGTTCGCGGAGCTCCGCCTCTATGGAAACTTAAGTGCCACAGATCCTGTGGATCTTGTGTGCTCCAGCTCCCTTGAGTGCACACACGCGCGTGCTCTCTCTCTCTGTCACTCACACACACACCCCTCTGAGGACCACACCCTTCTCTGTTCTATAGTGGAAAGTAGATTACAAACAAGGCCAGGATGAAGGAGGATGGCATGGATGCTTTAATCGGAAGATGCAGCACAGACTGAAGAGCTGTGGAGCAGGATGGAGACCACAGCTATGGGGTCTGTTAGTGACCATGCTGCCAACCCCGGGCGTCCTCCTCATAAAGCGCCTCCTGAAAATTTGAGTAGCGGCTCCACGTCCCACCCTCCTTGCCAGCTCATTGAGTGGTCTCGAGCTGACAGAGGCATCTGAGGGAGCAAGGGCCCTACCCCTCCCGTTCTGCTCCACTCCATGGGTCAGCAGGCCCCTCCTCTGGGTCAGAAGCCCAGGTCTGTGGCCCCCGCCCTGGCCCTGTGGTCCTCAGATGCAAGGGGTCAGGCAAGCAGGTGGGGGGTGCCGAGGCTGGGCCTCCCCCTCTTGTCAGTGCTTGTACTTTGGGGGCTAAGGAACACAAAGCACAGAACTTCGCAGGGGGGGTCCTCATCTGCTCATATAAGAGGCGCCCTGCAGTTCTGAGAAACCACTCTACCCACAGCCAGAACCTGCAAACCAGTGAGTGCTATAATCAAGGCAATGATGTTCTGCGGGTCACTGGTCAGCAATACTCTGAGAGTAGCTGCTGGTCATTCATGCATCCCCACAAGGTGGGGAGCGGAAGTGAGCTGGCAGGCTCTGCCTTCAGGGGACAGTCCAGAGGAAGGCATCCCAATATTTTGGTCTAGGCCAAAGGCCCAAACCCCAAACTGCCCCACAACCAACGGAGTCTTAATTCCACAAAGGAAACTCCCCACTGTGTTATCATGAGAGCTCCCTGAGGGCTGACTCCCTGTGGGCTTGTGTGATTACTCTGCACACTCGCAGACATGTCTGAGATGGCCCAGAGCCCCTGTCCCACCTGCTCCCCTACCCTTCTCAGGGCTGGGTCAGTGTCAGTCAAGCTCAGCTGGAACATCCCTCCTCAGAGACTGCCTTGGGCCTGCCTGCTCCTGACCCAAGCAGCCCCAGGGCCCGGCAGGAGAGAGGCTCTCAGGACCAGATGGGCCATGCGGAGGCCTTGTCACGCACTCACCACTGTTAGGCGGTTTTCTCAGTTGGCTAGTTAGTTAGTTTTACTGCCTATCTCTGCAGGCTAAGACAGCCTGCCCCAGAGCAGAGACCTTGCTTGTCTTGTTCTCCTTGTGGCCTTGATATCTAGAGCTGTGTCTGGCAGGTAGCAGGCATTCAATAAATATGTACCGGCCAGGCGCGGTGGCTCACGCCTGTAATCCTAGCACTCTGGGAGGCCGAGGCGGGAGGATTGCCTGAGCTCAGGAGTTCGAGAACAGCCTGAGCAAGAGCGAGACCCCGTCTCTACTATAAACAGACAGAAATTAGCCAAACAACTAAAAATAGAACAAAATTAGCCAGGCATGGTGGCACATGCCTGTAGTCCCAGCTACCCAGGAAGCTGAGGAGGGAGGATAGCTTGAGCCCGGGAGTTTGAGGTTGCTATGAGCTAGGCTGATGCCACAGCACTCTGGCCCAGGCAACAGAGCGAGACTCTGTCTCAAAAAAATAAAAAATAAAAAAATAAAAATGTACCATGTGAATTAATTCCAACAAAGCAGTTACTACTACGACATATAATACAAATATAAAATAAACCTAACAGATCCTGAACAAGTCCCACATCTAAAAATATTTTAATTGTACTATCTTAATTCCATCCTATTCTTCAAAATTACCTATCCTCACGTTTGTGTTGATATAATGCGTCTGAAGCAGACTGCCCAAGACACAGCCCGGAGTACTACTGTTTGTGTTCACTTATCCTTTTGTTGGCAAGAGTGTCCTGATTGTCTACGGGAATCCCCACCAGGCACTGACACATGCCAGGCCCTGTGCCAAGCACTCTGGAGACATAACCTCATCTGGTCCCCACACAGGAGGAGGCATAGTGACCGCACCATAGTCCTCAGCGTGGGGCCCAGCCACAGTCCCAGGACCTCATGAGCAGTGGAGTACGGACGTGCATTCCAGGTAAAGGAAACAGGTGTGCACTGTGGTGTGAGAGGTGAAGCCAGTACTGATAGCAGAAAGGGAACACTGGACATGCAGGGCCCTGAAGGCCATGTGGAGGAAGTCTCGAGGTAGTGCTGTGGCTCCTGACGAGTGCAGTGGCTCCTCACCACCCGTGGTGAGAGCAGACAGTGACTCCAGGCCCTGGGAGCCAGAGCACTACTGGGAAGGTCTACACAGGGTCCGGGGGTGGCTGTGGGGAGCTGGAGATGATGGGGGAGGGAGAAAAAACCAGCTATGACAGGTACCACAGAGCAGAAGCCACACCCTGGCTGTCCCAGGTAATTCTGTATCTGCTTTAATAAAAAAGCTATGTTGCATGGATCACTGTTCCTGGGGACCCTGCTACTCTAGGCAGCACACTCACATCAGGACAGAAAGGAGGGTCCAGCATGCTTGCTTCCAGCCTCCTGAAGTTGATGTTCTTAAAAACAGGGTGCTGCTTCACCCCGGCTGCTCCATCGCCCTTGCAGCCCAGCCGTTCACTTGGGTTCTTGGTGAGTAACTGTACAAGAGGTGGAAATGGAGTCACGGTAAGCTCCTAGGATAAAAATGAAACACAAAAATCCCCTCCATAATAATAACCAAGAATTAGGGGTGGCAGAGAGCATGTACATCTAAAAAAATACTTGAATTTCAATGCATCAACCCCACCACATTAATTCAGATTTTATTACTTGTGTGGTACTTCACAAAGGAGTTGGGTTAATGTTTTGCCTTCGAGCTATCAATACATAAGGGGTTGGCTAAGTTAATCCTTAAGTAAAAAAAATTTTAATCATGTAAAAATTAGGGAATTTTTTAAGGAAATAGAAACTGTTGAGAATTTCAGAAATATCATCATTTTCATGTAAATTATATTTATAACCAGAAACCATTTTAATCTGTTCATTAAATAGATCAGTAAGGACCTCAGATGAAGCAAAAACTTAATAAACCTACTTCTAGAAACTGTATATTTTTAAAATAGAGTATCTTGTTCAAAAGTATTCCTTATATACATTACAACTGTCACAAATTCAATAAGCCTTCCTCCACAATTATTATTGATCAAAAAAGGATAGGCTGTGCTCAAAAGCAGCAAATTAAAGATCTGTGCCTCTAAAATACAGCCTAAACCAGAGGTCGAGAAACTATAGACCATGGGCTACAACAGCTACCTAATTTTGTAAATAATAAGGTTTTATTGGCACAACCATTAGTTTGCTATTGCTATTGCTATGGCTGCTTTTGCACTACAGCGGCAGAGCTGAATAGTTGTAACAGAGATCTGCAAAGTCTAAATAATACTATCTGGCCCCTTACCGAAAAGTTTGCTTATTACTGGCCAAATCAACATCCCAAAGACCAGAAAGCATTCTGGACCCAGCTTCTCCACAGTGCTCTAGCTCCCAACCTTGCTGAGCTGTGCCTACCTGGGCCTGAGTCTAGAAAGCTCTTTGCCTCCCTTATTCTTGGTAAATTCCTCGGGTTCTAGCTTCTCTGGTCCTGGCCCTGCCCTAGATTAGGCTCCCCTCCTCCAGCCCCACAGCCTCAAAGCATCCCCTGCTTCTTCCTTATGACACTTATTACAACTGAGGTGAACAAACCATTTGGACAATCCTTTTTTGCCAGCCTTTCCTGTTGGGCATGAAGCTTACGGAGGGAGGGGCTGTGTATCCCTAGCACCTAGCCAGAGCAGGTGCTCAATGAGATTTGCTCGATGCATTTATTCTTTGCATGTTTTTGTTAATTTAAAACACATCTGGAAAAATTTTTTTTTTCTTTTTTTGAGACAGAGTCTCACTCTGTCACCTAGGCTGGAGTGCAGTGGCGTCATCGTAGCTCACTGCAACCTCAAATTCCTGGGCTCAAGTGATCCTCCTGCCTCAGCCTCCCCAGTAGCTGGGACTACAGGTAAGTGCCACCTTGCCCAGCTTATTTTTTCTATTTTTGGTGGAGAAGGGATCTTGGTCTTGCTCAGGCTGCTCTCGAATTCCTGAGCTCAAGTGATCCCCCTGCCTCTGCCTCCCAAAGCGCCAGGATTACAGGTGTGAGCCGTGGTGCCCGGCCCTGAAAATCAATTGTAATGCCAAATATGATTTCTACATCTCGGGGATTCCATGCCTCTGTTATTAAGATTGCTGCCAACACACATCCATTGAAAGCTATGGATATTCTGAATGTTTGTGTCATACTCCCCACCCCTAAATTCACAGGAGGAAACTTAATCCCCAATGCAATAGAACTAATAGGTGGGGCCTTTATGAGGTAAATAGATTATGAGGGCTCTGCCCTCCTGAATGAGATTAGGGCCCTAATAAAAGGTCCCCAAGGGTTCATGTTGCTCCTTCCACCATATGAGGACACAGTAAGAAGGTTCCGTATTTGAAGCAGAGAGCAGCCCTCACCAGATACTGAATCTCCTGGTGCCTTTATCTTGGACTTCCCAGCCTCTAGAACTGTGAGAAATAAATTTCTGCTGTTTACAAATTACTCCCAGTCTAAGGGATTTTATTATAGCAGCCTGAGTGGACTAAGACAGATGACCTGACCAGGCAGCACAGGGCACAGGAAAGAACTTTGGTCCATAAGCTGGGCCCAAGTCCTGCTGCTGCTGTTTACTGTGTGACATCACAGAAACCAAACTCTTAATTTTTTTTAACTATGAGGCTATGAGACTATCTTAGGTATCCACTGTGAGGATTAAATGAGATGATATGTCAAAGAGATTTGGAAATTATAAAAAGGTATATAAATGTCAGTCAGTCTGACCTCCCATTTGGATTACTGTAAAAACCCAACCGTTCTCTTCCCTTCCCCCTCTTCTCTCCATGCCACACAAGCCTAACACCCTAACTTTAAACCGGACCTGGTTCATTCTTTCATTAAACTCGCAGAGCACTGGGTGCAGGTGGGGCTCAGGCCTGGGCGACAGGCAGGGAGGAGGGCGCAGAGGCCGAGGGCTCTCACACCATCTTGCAGGCCTCCCTGGCTTTACACACCTCAGTGGTGCTGGTGCAGGCTCCTCCCAGCACCTGGGGCCACTGGCTGTCCCTGCAGGTGATCCACAGCCCCTCCTCTATCTTTTTCAGGTTAAGTTTGCATCTTGAGATTCCTCTCCTCCGATCCCTGTTTGTTGGAATTTAGTCCATTCTTTAAGAACTAACTGCTTCTCCTCTCAGTAATTATTGAGGATTATGTGTTACTAAACACTTTCCACGAATTATTTCATTTTATCTTCCTGACAGTCCTATAAGATAGAAGTTACTCTCATCCATGTTTTATAAATGAGAAACTGAGGCTCAGAGAAATAGCTCATAATGGGGAGCTGAGATGCCCCTGGGCCCCAACTTCAAAGCCAGTGCTCCTACTCACAACACAGGCCCTCACTCAGACACTGCCTTCTTCCCTGATGCCTCCAACACCCAACGGGATTTCTTCATCCTGAAAACACTTAGGCCCTCGTTTCTTGTATGTTTGTTTTAGGCCTAATATTAATTGCTGCTTAGGGCAGCCACTGTTTCTAGTATATATTTTTTACATTCCTGTAGCTCTGTCACAGTGTCCTGTGTGTGGCAACACTTAGGCAATAGCTATCAAACTGAAAATAACTAGTAGTTGGTCCAAATGTTATTAAACACTGTCCACTCCAAGCAGAATGAACCAGCTGGGAGAAAAGCCAGGCTGATGCCACGGCTCAATGACAAGCCCGCAACACTCATTGCTTCATGTATGGAAACACATGAAAGGGAAAGCAAAATAATGACTCTCCAGCCACCACCAACTCACGTGAGTTACTGGTGTGCTTCGGCCCTAGGTGTATCTGTTGGTGACTCCAGTACCCAAATAGGGACCTCTGCCCCATCCGCTGGGTCCCATGGCCTCCTCTTCTCCAATGGTCTCGTCCTCCCCAGCCCAGCCACACTCTCCCCAGGTCACACCCTGGACTGTTCCCTTAGCTCCACTCCCTGCAGCTTCCTCTAGGCAATGCCTCTAGTCTTTCTGCCTCCACTGGGAGGTGCCCTGACTCCATGGAATCTGACCTTTCCCTAATTCTCCAGAGCCAGCTTTGATTCCATGGTCCGTTACTCAGTTTCTCCTCCGCAGACACCCCAGCTCCTGGCCAATCTATTGCCTCATCACCCCTGCTGGGTCAGCAGCTCCCTGCCTGCTCGTCCTGGGTGTGGGGGGCACAACACACAACTACAGCCACCCATCTCCCTTCAAATCCACGGGAGCCCTAGATGCTGCTGAGGAACCCCTGCTACTTCACAGTGCTCCACACCTCCTCTGTTCTCATCTCTTCCCCCTTCAGAAAACAGAAGCCCCACAAGAGAGTCTCCCCCATTCACCTCCTCCCCGCTGCACTGGCTGCAGGTGCTGGCTCCCATCCTCCCCACCGTGGACTTTGCCCCAGCCAGTCCCCACTTCCCTACAGTGTACCTGCTCAGGCCTGGGTCCTGGAGTCAGCCTGGACTCCTCCCCACCACACTGGCAAATCCTGTAGGCCCTGCCTTCAGGATCCACCTGGAGTCTGACAGTTGTTGTCTTCCGACACTTCCCATACCTGCTCTGCCACCACCGAGGTCTAAGTCACCCCCGTCCTCACCTGAATTGCTGCAAAGCCCTGGATGGCCTACCCATCCCCTTCCCAGCATTCTTCTCAGAAACCCATGATGGCTTCATGGCCATCCAAGTAAAAGTAACATTCAAGGTCTGACAACAATGATGGCATGGCCCCAGGTCTTCCTGCCCTCCATTCTGCCCCCTCTAAACCCTGCTACTGTCAGCTCCCACCGAAAGTAAACAGAATAGGGGGGTGGAGGCTTTTGTTTTGCTCACCGCTATATCCCCAGTGCATGGGACAGTGCCTGGCACATACAAGATGCTCAATAAATCCCTGTTTAATGAAAATAAATGAAAAAAAATGCACTCAAAAATAATAAATAGTGGTTTAAGATAAATAACAAAGAGAGTCTCTCTCAGTGATTTAGTGTCTGGGCAGCCAGGGATAGTGGGTGGAAGGCCCAAGGATAAAGGGAACCTGACTGTTCCTCTCTCTTCCCCTGACTGTGTACCAGGTCTCTGTGCTGTGACAAACAATGCCAGTGTCAGCCTTGCAGGGCCCTTAACAGAATCAAGGAAAGTGTCTATGAGGTACCTGGCACAGAGCCAGGTGCACGGCAGGCCTTCAAGTCAGAGTGTGTGCAGGGCTACAATCCCTGGGCAGCTGGTTGAAGAAAGAAGAAACCCTTACTATTTCAAAACACGTTCAAGGTTAGTTTTATGTTTCATTTCATATAAAGCTGGTCAATGAAACAAGGCTCATCTGAAAAGTGAATGACAGCCTTGGTACCACTCTTCCCTCTGAAGAGCATCTTTCGAGAAAGCGAACAATGAATTTTACTCTGCTTTGCCCTGATTGATCAGATCAGAACCCCAATTAGGTCATCTCCCAGGTCACTTCTGGACACTTTTCTCCACTTCCCTCTTTGAACTTCAATGAGAAGCCAAGGCAGGGCCATCACCCGGAGGCAGGCTCATCTCGAGCTCTGAGTGATCTCCATAGCCCAAGCACCTACTGTGAAGCTGCAGTGGCTGGCGCCGAGCCTGGGCAGCAGGCCGCACTTGCAGGAGATTGACAGCCCGCATACTGGAGTGAGTTGTTCAATTTCCCAGCTTCCACACAGCCTGACCTACCATTCTGCAGATAGATTTGGTGTCCTCTGAAAACTTCTTGGAATATTTCTCAGTATCCTCCTTGACTCTTCGCTCTACCTCCTCCCGTCTGACTTTCTCTTTGAATTTTCTGAATGGAGAATGTCCCTGAATCATTTCATATATAAGACAGCCAAGTCCCCACCAATCAGGACTAAATGTATAGTTTTCATTATTGATAACTTCAGGAGCTATATAACAAATACAGGAAATTTAAATTAAATTACATTTTGATTTTAAATTTTCTTGTAATTAATTCCAATAAATAAATTATAAATTCAATGTTTGTTACAACATGGATGAATCTTAAAAACATTATGTTAAGTGAAAGAAGCCAGATACAAGCAGCCAAATATTGTGGTTCTATTTATATGAAATAGAACAGACAAAATCCATAGAGACAGGAAGTCAATTAGTGGTTGCCAGGGCTGGGGGTGGGCCGTGAGGAATGGGGAGTGACTCAATAGGTATAGGGTTTCTTTTTTGAGGTGGCAAAAATGCTCTGAAATAAGATACTGGCGATGGTTGTGCAACTCTGTAAATACACAAAAATCCACTGAATTAAATACTTCAAATTGGTGGCCTTTATGGAATGTGAATGATATCCCAATAAAGGTGTTATTTTAAAAATGTTTGTAGTCTTCATACAGGATGAACTGAATAGCCACAGAGTAACATTAACCTGGGAAAATGATGCTCTTGGGAAGATCCCACCTCCAGAAGGTGCTCCCTGCAAACATGCACAGCCATGCCCAAGGGTACCTCCAGTGCATTGCCACCTATACCCAAGTCAGTCAAAATCCCCAGAGGCTGGTGACAGCAGAAATGGCCGGGGTCTTACTGCAGGACTCGGCAAGGCCCTCAGAGGCCACCCCTGGGGGTCGGCCTGGCACTGCCCATGGACCTTTAGAACAATCCCCTTTGGAATAACCCAAGTAGGATGATTTCTTGAAGGGTCTGCAAGGCCGGTGTGCATAGGGAGTGGACTTTGGTAGAGTGGCAGACCTGTAGCCTCGTCCTGGTTCTAGCCTCGCTTAGCTGCGTGACTCAGGACTCAGAGCCCTCTCTAGGCCTCACTCCTCATCCATAAGAACAGGGGGGCAGCCTAGAGGATTGCTCAGCAGTTTCAAAACTCCAACTGGTTAAAGACTTGAAAACACCACTGTACTCTCTACCAGTGTGTTCAAACTGAGCTTTGGGTCCATTTGTGTTGGGATTTCTCTATGTTCTGAGGCACTCAGGCATCCGGAGAGGACAAGGACCACTGACATGCTCTCTCACATACCCATGTAGCCAACTGTTCCAACTCTTTCTTGAACTGTCTGCCCTTCTGGGATCTCCACAGCTAAACCAAGGTCTGAAATCCGGATATGTCCTGTGTGTGTTCAAATACATTACACGAGTCATAGGAGGAAGTAATGACACTTAAACAACAATAAAAATTGGGAAAAAATAATCTTCACTACCATGGATGGAAATAATAGCATTTTATACTCTGGAACATTTAAATGTAAAACCGCACTTAACTTTTTCACATTTCTATACAGTGCATTCAGTTTCACTAATAGCAGGAATTAGATTTATGCATGGCTGTTGATTAGGAAGCCCTTTAATCATAAAAAACCACATAAGACAGAGGTATTGCATTTATTTTTTATTTCCATATAACTACCAGCTACATAAATGAAAAATATAATGAACATTTTATCAACTACAAAATAGTATATAAATACATTCTGTCAGAGTACCAGTAAGCTTATCTACAAGGACAGGTATACATAAATGATACGGAGTTTTTCTCTAGAGAACAAATGATAATCTAGTTGGGGAAATAATAAACAAAATTAAGGTATTTCACTTAAAGAACTATATTATGTTTTAATACCTTCTATATAGGAGTATTTAAATATTTGTTGAACTACAGGCCAGGTGAGGTGGCTCACACCTGTAATCTGAGTACTCTGGGAGGCTGAGGTGGGAGAATCGCTTGAGCTCAGGGGTTCAAGACCAGCCTGAGCAAGTGTGAGACCCCATCTCTACTAAAAACAGAAAAATTAGCTGGGCATCATGGTGTGCATCTGTAGTCCCAACTTTTCAGGAAGCTGAGGCAGGAGGATTTGCTTGAGCCCAGGAGTTTGTGGTTGCAGTGAGCTCTGATAATGCCACTGTTTTCTACCCAGGGTGACAAAGTGAGACTGTCTCAAAAACATTTTTTTTTTGAACTACTATGAAAATAACAAATTACAGAAAAGGTTATTTTGAGATTACAGAAAGATAAACCAGCCCTGGAAGCAGATGCCCTCTTCAACATATTTACCACCTGTCCCCCCAGCTTCTAATATATACCTGGCATATATAAGGAAACCATTAAGTGGGTGCTCAATAAATATTTATTGAAGGAAAGAATTAACAACCAATAAATATTTACTGAACACTAAAAATAGCAACATGCCCTTCAAGGCACTGAGATCATTTTAAAACAGTCTACATTATACTTCAGACAGGAAAATCAACCTGTGACTCGGCTTGCACGCATGAGATGAACCACGCCATGCCCTTGGCTCAGGCTCACTCTGGGGAGGAAGGAACATAAAGGGTTCTGCACGGATTCTGGAGCCATATGGCCTGCGTCTGAGTCCCAGCTATGCCATTTACTATCATGTCTCAGTTTCCTCCCTTTATACAGATACAGGCTTTCAACAATGCAGCTCTCATGTATTTTATGTTTAAGCAGAATACTGGAATGTTGTGACTTATTTTTTAAGTATTATAGTCCTATTTTTCTTTTAAAAAGTGATTTTAAACTGAGAAATGCAAATTAAGAACGATACTGAAATACCAATTCCCACCTAACAAACTAACAAAAACCCCAAAGTTTAAGGACATAGTCTGCTGGCAAGGCTGTGGGGAAACAGGCAGGAATGCAGACCAAGACAATATCCTGGAGTGGAATTTGGAAATATTTGGCAAAACTACATGTGAATTTACCCACTTCTGGGAATCTATCAGAAGGATACACTGATATCCTAGGGCTACTCATTGCTACACTAACTGAAATAGTAAAAAAGTGGAAACAACCCAATATCAGCGAGGACTGGGCAAACAAAGCAGGTTCATCTGCAGCAGGGATAAGGGAGAGCTCCACTGAGTGTGGTAGAGAAATTCCTATTATATATTAAGTGGAAAAGCAAAGTGGAGGCTGAGCATGGTGGCTCATGCCTATAATCCCAGCACTGATGCAGAAGGATCACTTGAGACCAGAAGTTCGAGATTAGCCTGGCAACATAGTGAGACCCCGTCTCTTCAAAAAATGTTTAAAAAACTAGCCAGGCATAGTGATGCACTCCTGTAATCTCAGTAACTTGGAAGATTGAGGCGGGAGGATCGCTTGACCCCAGGAGTTCAAGGCCAACCTGGGCAACATAGCAAGAGCCCACCTCAAAAATAAATAGAAAGAAATGGGAAACAAATATTATATCTACACATATACTATATGTAAGTGAAAGAATTTTAAAAATGAGCTAAAATGATTACTTGAGGGGGTGGACAGAGATGGAATCTAGATGTCTCTGAATATGCTCAGTTTTTCGGTTTTGTCTTTGGAACCACATAAATGTTTTACATAATTATAAAATTTTAAAAATTAGGTCACTAAAAATTAAAAACAAAATGAAGAAAATGAACCTATGGTATATCAAGCTGATGGCTTAACCACACAGGATATTGAGTGACTTTACAATAATTTGACTGAACAATCCTAGAACCAAAGAACTTTTGCTGACAACCAAAAGAACTGCAAAGAAATCTTATGTTGTTTTCAATAATCTTACTGATGTAATAATATTAATATTGTTATTCTAAAACTTTTATATATATAGTGGATAAAATAAATAACTAATTATGTTCATGTTATTAGGAACTAATACTTTTAGCATTAGGCAAAAAGCACAAATATGAAATGAAGAATTTAAATAAGAATTAGAAATAATATGAGTCCATGATAAATATTTTCTTTTGGTCTCAGGATGCCACTTTCCACACAGAGGACCAGGGCTTTGGAGAAATGGTGGGTTCCAGGTCTTATTCAACATGCATGCGGGACAATCCTTACATGGAAGAAGAGAGGAAAGTTATTAAAGACTCCTGGGTGCCCACTAGCCAAAGCTGGGATGATCTGAATAGCAAAAAGAATAATGATGCCAATAGATTAAAACCTTTCAAATGTGTTAAAATCCACAAGTTCATAATGCTACCAAGACAAAACAAAAACTTCATTGGTTGTCCTGAAGGAT
Organism: Indri indri; assembly: GCA_004363605.1. Lineage (NCBI taxonomy): Eukaryota > Metazoa > Chordata > Mammalia > Primates > Indriidae > Indri > Indri indri. Next base: position 25,084 of record RJWJ010011487.1, on the reverse strand, counting down.
GATAGAGAACTAAGGCAATGTCCTGACAAGTGGAGATAAACAGAAGTACTCATCTGCTTTTCCCGAAACAGGCAAATAAATGTTGACGAGATAAAGTTTTTTTTTTTTTTTTTTTTTAGACAGAGTCTCACTCTCTTGCCTGGGGCAAGTGCCGTGGCGTCGGCCTAGCTCACAGCAACCTCAAACTCCTGGGCTCAAGCAATCCTACTCTCAGCCTCCCGAGTAGCTGGGACTACAGGCATGCGCCACCATGCCCAGCTAATTTTTTTCGATATATATTTTTAGCTGTCCAGTTAATTTCTTTCTATTTTTGGTAGAGACGGGGTCTCGCTCTTGCTCAGGCTGGCCTTGAACTCCTGAGCTCAGAACGATCCGCCCGCCTCAGCCTCCCAGAGTGCTAGGATTACAGGCGTGAGCCACCGCGCCCGGCCGAGATAAAGTTTTTTTAACAGATGAATCCCAACAAATAAGTGCAAAAGGAATGATAGCATTACAATATCATTATTTTATAATCTCAATGAAGCAACATATCTGAATATTGATCATTAAACCATTAAGTGAAAGACTAGCGACGAACTGAATAATGGATAGTTGAGGCCGACCAACATCCAAGAGCACTGATCAATCTTAACACCATAAAAAGAGACACTTGGCCATCACATGCCTCTTGATGTAATATAACAGGAAGTGCTCAAGAAGGATATTTACCAAAAATCAAACCTGGATCTCTTCCAGCCTCCAGATCTAACTACTGGCTTACAGGAAAATAGGGGGATAGGGAATGAATTGAATCCAGCCAAATCCAGAATATGGGAAATTCCACAAGACAAATGACCTGTGTATTAGTTTGCTAGGGCTGCCATGATGAAGTACCAGAGACTAGGGGCTTCAACAACAGAAACTTATTTTCTCACATTCTGGAGGCTAGAAGTCCAAGATCAAGGTGTTGGCACAGTTGGTTTTATTCTGAGGACTCTCTCCTTGGCTTGGGGGAGGCCACTTTCTTCCTCTGTCTTCACATGGTCATCTCTCTGCAAGTGTCTGAGTCCTAATCTCTTCTTACAGGACACTTGTCATATTGGATTTAGGCCCACCCTAATGACCTCATTTTAACTTCATTACCTCTATAAGACTCCATCTCCAAATACAGTCACATTCTGAGGTGGTGGGGGTTAGGACTTTGACATATAAATTTTGGGGGGGGGGGACACAATTTTTGGCCTATAACACCTAGTTTCACAAGCAAATAAATGACAAAAAGAAGCAAGGAGGACGAACCTATGAGGTTAAAAAATAAGAATATTAACAACCAACAATTAATATAATGTGGACTTCATTGACTACTCAATATACAACTCTAAAAACACTTATGAAACAGAAAATTTAAAGCCGATGGGGTATTATGTCACGTTAAGAAATCTTTAAATATTTCTGAATGTAATAATAGTATTGTCTTTATGATTAAAGAGTGTCCTTATCTTTCATAGATACATACTTTATGGATACAATGATGTAATATATAGCATTTCCTTTAAAATAATTATCAGTAATAAAATGCTATTGGTTTTTACAATGGCTCCCTTTTTATCTCTCTTTTTGAGAATAAATATATTTCATAAAACTGAAAATACAAGCATGACACAGTCTTCTTTGTTATCTAAACTACCAGCTGAATTTTATGAACCAAGTCCCCCTTAATAAGTAACTTTGAAAAAACAGAGTGCTGGCATATTTGGGATGGACAAATGCTAAATGTGCCTCACAGCCTAAAACAGATGATAATCAGGTTTTTTACCTAATGCCACTACCAACATAAAATTCTGCTTTCAAGATGAAAACAGAAAACCTAACGAGCTGTCTAAAAGGGAAATGAGGAAGTATTTACACAATCATGTTACTCTTTTTTCTCCTGAGAGACGGGGTCTCGCTATGTTGCCCAGGCTGGAGTGCAGTGGCTACTCATAGGTGCAATCATAGCGCACTATACCCTCGAACTCTGGCCTCAAGCAATCCTCCCACCTCAACTCTGAGTAGCTGGGACTATAAGCCAGCTTTCATGTTACCCCTAACATGTCAATTTAATTCATAAGTAAGTAAGATGACTTATATATGACTTACTGTCAGAAACTCATTCCTAGAAATTTTAATTGTATGAAAGTAAAAAATCCTAAAATCAGTTGTGTTTTTTAAGTCGCAGAAACTGAAGTATGATCCTATACATAGGATTCCATTTTTAAAAAATTTTAAAAGGGAAACTGAAAGAAAAGGAAATTAAGTCTCCCTAAATCAAGAAGAGTAAAACAACAATTTGTCATTCCTTTCCATTCTTTGTTTTCCTTAAGAGATGGAGTCTGGCTACGCTGCCCAGGAAGGCCTCAAAATCCTGGGCTCAAGTGATCCTCCTGCCTCAGCCTCCTGAGTACAGCTTTCTATTCTTAATTGGAACATGACTGGGTCCATGGTCTATAAAGAACAAGTAACACAGTAATTACCACATAAATGGTTCTGGGCTCTTGCTTCAGGGGAGGATGGAGAAGGTCTTGGCAGGCCAAGGCTACCACCTACTATAACTAGAAGAACCTAACAAATCACAAAAGTCATCCTGTTAAAGGCATGAGCAAGTCGTGGCAGTAACACAGACTAGATGTACTAAATTTCCAAAGCAGCAAGGCCCCCAGGGGTGCACTGACAAGTGGCAGTGGTGTTTCCCTTAGAAGCATTTGCACACTCCATACAAACCAGGAGCTACCAATTGGGAGGGGTCTGACACAAATGCTCCAGCTGCCTCCACCTGGGACTGACAGGCTGAGAGTCTAGCATGGACCGTTGGGGGCTACTGCTAGCACAGAGACACTAGCACAAATTTTGGCACTCATGTGGCACTGGAGAGACAAACCTGGAGACCTGAGGACCTCAGAAGCAGCCTGGTCTCCCCTCAAAATATCAGGAAATAGAATGTAGCAATCTAAAGGGTAACACAATATGCCCAAGTTGGATGTGTTTCAGGAATGAAAGGTTAATTTAACATTTGAAAATAAATTTGTTTAATTAACTACATTAACAGAAAATGAACATCATAATCATCTTGATAGATAAAAGCACTGACAAAATTCAACAATCATTCATCATTTTTTAAACGAAAAATTTTAAATCTGATAAAGAATTGCTACAAAAGTACTACAGCAAATTCATGCTTAATGTTGACATATTGGAAGGTTGCCCCTAAGATCAGAAACAAGAAAAGAATTTCCGCTTACCACTTCTATTTAACATTGAACTGAAAGTCCTACCCTCTATCATAGGTAAGAGAAAGAAATAAAAGGCATAAGAATTGGAATGGGCCAGGCGTGGTGGCTCACACCTTATAATCCTAGCACTTTGGGAGGCCAAGGTGGGAGGATTGAGTGAGGCCAGGAGTTCAAGACTAGCCTGGGAGACATAGCAAGATCTTGTCTCTATAAAAAAATAAAAAAATTAGCCGGGCGTGGTTGCACACACCTGTAGTCCCAGCTACTCGTGAGGCTGAGGCAGGAGGATCCCTTGAGCCTGGCAGTGTGCAGTTGCAGTAAGCTATCATGATGCACTGCTGGGGCAACAGGGGGAGAACCTGTCTCCAAAAGAAAAAAAACAAAAAAGAATTGTAATGGTACACATAAAACTGCCATTTGCTGATAGCATGATGGTGTATGTAGAAAAATCCAAAAGAATCCACAAGCTTTTAGAATTAAGTGACTTTCACAAGGTCAGCAGACTTAAAGTCAATTGTAATTATAACTAAAAACAGAATCCATGAAAGAAAAAAATTGATAAACAGGATTTTTTGTTAAAGTTAAAAACTTCTGCTCTGTGAAAGAAACTATTAAGAAAATGAAAAGAAAAGCCACAGACTGGGAGAAAATCTTTGCAAAACACCTATCTGATAAAGGACTGGTATCAAAATTTGCAAAGTATTCTTAAAATTCAACAATAAGAAAACAGAAAATCCAATTAAAAAATGGGCAAAAGATCTGTCTCAAAAAAAAAAGAAGACGCAAATGTAGAACATTTTGTGGTGTAGGAGTAGGCAAAGATTTCTTAAGCAAAACTTAAAAAGCACTAAACATAATGGAAAAATAATTCATAAATCATAATATACTAAAATTAAGGATGCCTGGGGCTTCTGCTTCCAGCCAAGAAGGAGTAACTGACACAAAACTTGCTTTTCCACCATAATAACTAAAACATGGTCAATTGGCATCAGAGGACTGCAGTTCCCAGAGAAGAGAAATAGGGGGCTGACCCTGTACTCATTGTGGGGTCCCGCCCAGGAGTGCCTTTCAGATGGGAGCACAGGAGTGGGAACCTAAGCAGAGCAGGTGGTCTTGCCAAGTTAGGGAAGCAGATATTAGGATTAGGGGAAAATGGCTCAATACAAATGTGTGGGGTAAAGTTCTGGAAAGGGAGCTACACAGAGAAAAATCTACTAAAAGTACATGAAAAGGTGTCAGTCTCAGTGTAAGGCCTGCTCCCTCACCTTGTTTTCACTCCTAATAGTTTCTTTTGATTCTTCCTTTATGTTTCTTTATATATATATATATATATATATATATATATATATAAGAACACACAAATATACATTACTAATTTCCCTCTTTTTTTACACAAAAGGTACCATACTACACACACTACTGCACCTACTTTTTTTCAATTCACACCATATCCTGAAGACCACTGCATTTCCCACACAGAGCGTGTCCTCCCCTTTTCAAGCCACTTTAATGCCATCTCTGCTTGGCAGCATGGCACCACATGTGAACCACAGGCTGAGAGCCAAAAGCTATGGACACAACCTTAGGCAAGTTTACTTCCCAAATCTTGGTATCACCTTCCAATAAGATGAGAATTCTAGTACTCTCCTCCCTCACAGGGTGGGTGTTTCATGCATAAATTAGATAAAAAGTGTGAGGGCACTGGGCAGAGGTATAAAAGGAGCTGGGCATTCAAAATATCCCCCTCAGGACTCTGCCTTACACACCTGTTCTCTTCTCCCTTGCAGGAGTCCTTATCTCACACTCTACTAGGCTGTAAGACCCTTCTTAGCCAAGACCACTCACTTGAGAAAAGCTCCCTCCCAACACTGCCTGTGTAGCTCTATGTGAGCACAACAGCCGTCCGGGCAGTGGTGCCCACGCTTGTGCTCTAGGTACGATCGTCACCCAGGGACACCACGGCTGAGTGGGCACCCACGTGCTGCTGACTGGGAGCCAGCCCAACAGGGCCATTCCCTGTCCACAGCCACAAGGTCCCCACGCAGATATGTGGGGCCCTGCTCTGTGCCACATGCTGTGACAAGAGGAAAGAACCAAGGGCAGCATGACAATGTTTAGGGGGCACAAAAATAAAAACCAAAGGAATAAAGCCAGACGAGAGTCAACAGCAAGAAAGAGGGAAAATGTTCTCACTTTGAGTTTACTCTAATATGCTTCTAAAACTCAATCTTAACTGAAAATTATGACTTTCTCTGCTTCTTGCTTAAATATAGAGGAACAACAATGTTATCTATATATTATTTTTTTCAAGAACACATTCCAAAGAGTTCCTCTTTTTGTTGTTGTTTCTATTCTGTATTAATTGGCTAAATCCACATTAACTTTCTGTCTCCAAGTCCCTCTAACAGAGTCTATGCTTTAGACATGAAAAGCTCACTCACTCACCACGATCATCGAGGAGAATATTCTCAGGCTTTAAGTCTCTGCAAGGAAAGAAACAACAAAAACCTTAATTATTCAGAAGCTGACACCGTGATTCCTGAGTACCCAGCAGAAATAACCACAGATGTCTCTGAGGCAATGAGCGAAAGCCAGAACAGCAGGAAACAAAGCCACCCTTTGTGAGCCCTTTACATGGCCACAGGCTGTAGTTGTCACATGGCAGGACAAGACTTCTACAAAATTCATCTCAACAGACAATGAGTATATGACGACAATGTAAAGTGAAATGCTTTGCATAGTTATACAGACTCAAAAACATTGCGGTGATTAAATGTGCAGCCCAGTGGTAAGGAAAGTCCTTAAGTAAATTAGTCCTTAATGAACTTAGCTCAATTTCTCTTATCATTAATATATTTTTAAGAATGTCTACAACTGAAATTTTCCCTTATTAGGAGTTCTCAGTTTGGGGGTCAGACAGAAGTGGATTCAAACCTTGGCTCTGCCACTTATCAGCTGCGTGGCCTTAACCTCTCGAGCCTTAGTGTCCTCACCTGTAAATTCGAGTGGTCACTGCCCACCTCCCTGCACAGGTTTGGGTGAGATCACATCTCACAGCAGGAAGTGTATAATAAACAGCAGTTACTCTTATTTGTAGTTCGCTGTAAAGGTCGAGGTACCACAAACTTCTAATAAATTCAAATCATAAAAACTAAAATATCTTACAGTATATCTCAAATCACTGACTTGTTTTTTTCCCTTTGAGAGAAAAAAAATTATTTTCAAAGAATTTATATTTAACTCTGATTTCGCGTTTGGCCCTATCATGACAATCCAGCTTCCCTGAGCATCACCTGTCAACCTGTGGACATATCACTAGAACTCAGGAGGAGGGGCTAAATAAAGCCAGCAGAGAGCAATAAGAACCATGAAAATAATGCAGGAGCAATGGGGAAAGAGGACAGAGGACAATCCAGGGAAAGCTCCAGTAGAACCGAAGTGAGCCCTCCCAGCACTCAGACTGAGTCACTGTGAAGGCATCCTCAGGCCAGAAACCGCATGCCCAGGACAACAGGACAAATTATCCTAGAAGCCCAGGAGCTCATGGAGATGTTAGTGTACACGTTGACAGCTGCGCCGAGGGGGTGAAGGACCGTGCAGAGGGATGGCAGTGGGGCCTGGCAAAGGCACCTGCCTTGTACGTTATGTGTGTTTTCTAGCCATGTGCACAGGCTCCTGCATTAGCTGGGTGGTGGGATGATGAGCATTTTTGTTTTTTCCTTTATTCTTTTCTGTACTAAAATAAACACTAACAAATGTTATTAAAAACTAAGCAACCTTCCTTGACATGGAACTTCCACAGCCTCCTTGATTACCCAGTCTTACATGCAACATCAGCAGAACTCATAGGACCATCTGAATCCTCCCTGCTCTAAGTGTGGCCTGGCATTGGTTACAACGCAAACCCCGGGCCCTCACAAGGCCTCCTGGCTCCAAGCCCACACTGGCGCTTGGCCCTTGTGAGTCACAGGCCCATTAGTGAAACCCTGCTGTCACCACCAACGGCAGTACCCTTGCTCTGAAAGGAAGCATGTCATATGTATTTCACAAAATAATAGTAACAGTAGTAGTAGAAATATCAGCTAACTTTTATTGAATGCTCACTATATGCCATGACATCATGCATTTTATATACACTGTCTCCTATAATTCTCACAAAAATTCTGCAGAGTAAGTATAGACAAGGTACTACTCTTGAGGTGTAGTGAAGCTGAGTGGGTCACACAGATGCTAAATGACAAGCTAGGACAAATCCCAAAGCCACCTTGCTCACACCCACAGTCTGACACGCTCTACACTGGAGACATGTTAATGAAGGAGCACGTCAGCTTTGGGCTACAAAGTGTTGTCATTTCTTGAACCTTCCCTTGAAAACTTTATTTCTCCAGGCTTTTAAAAAATTTTTTATTTTTTTACTCTGTTGCCTAGGATGGAGTGCAGTGGTGTGATCATAGCTTCCTGCAGCCTTGAACGCCTGAGTTCAAGTGATCCTCCTGCCTCAGCCTTCTGAGTAGCTGGGACTACAGGTGCATCCCACCATGGCTGGCTAATTTTTGTATTTTTTGTAGAGATGGGATGGTCTCCAATACCTCTTGCTCCGGTTGAAAGGCATGAAGAGCACTGGGGCTGGGGAGAGAGGGAATCGGATAGCAAGAGGCAGAAATCCCCAATCTGGAAGAATGTATTGCATATACTTATTAACGGTTCTTATAAACATTGAAATCTGCCATCCTTTTTTTAACTTTAAAAGTTCCAGAAAAGGTAGAAAACAAAAGAGCCTATTCAAAGCACTTTCCGTAATTGTAATTATATCTTCTTTTATGTGTTCACTTGCACACTGTCCTTCACCACTAGATTACAAGCTTTCCGAGGGCAGGGACTGTGTCTGCTTTGTTTCCCAGAGTGTGTTCCTGGTCCGCAGCTCAGGACTGGTATACATCTGGGACTTAGTATGTTTGAATGAGTGAACAAACCTTTCGGCTACTGATAACACTAACGTGGTGGCAGTCATCCGTAGTGCCCATGTGACCCAAGTCCCTACAGAAAAATGGACAGTTCCAACCCATTCCCTTCTCCCCATTATTCTCCCGTACACCAAACTCCCTTCTTATAGCGGGGAAGATGCCATCTGCTTTTCAATCCACAATTCATTCACTAGAGAAAGAGATCCAATGCACAGCTCAACATCCATTTCCCTTCATGAGATTCCCAGTATTTTCTCTTAATTATCTCCAACTGTTGCATTCCAGACAAGTGAAAACTTCATGGTTTCCAGCATATTTAATAAACGAAGAGTCAAGTTTCTTTGGAAATAAAACACTCCAATGAAACTGTCAATGAAGAGTTGAAGTGTCACCATTTGTTAAGAAAAGGACAAGACACTAGAATTCCTTTGGGTACTTTGCATACCCCTACCTCTCTTGTCTGTAAATGGATGTGATCCTTACCTCACAAGACTGTTGGAAGGATAAAATGACAATGTATTCGAAAGTGCCCTGAAAATGTTACATGTTCTACAAATGAATGTTATTAACATACACTTTGACCATCTCTAGCAGCATTTTTTTTTTTTTTTGAGACAGTCTCCCTCTGTCGCCCAGGCTAGAGTGCCGTGGCGTCAGCCTAGCTCACAGCAACCTCAAATTCCTGGGCTCAAGTGATCCTTCTGCCTCAGCCTCCCAAGTAGCTTGGACTATAGGCATGCGCCACCAAGCCCAGCTAATTTTTTTTTTCTATATATTTTTAGTTGTCTAGCTAATTTCTTTCTATTTTTAGTAGAGACAGGGTCTCGCTCTTGCTCAGGCTGGTCTCGAACTCCTGACCTCAAGCGATCCTCCCACCTCGGCCTCCAAGAGTGCTAGGATTACAGGCGTGAGCCACCGTGCCAGGCCAGCATTTTTGTTATTCACGTCATAGTGGGTAGTCTTCTTTAATATAGTGATACATGGAGACAAAGTACAGGCCATCTCATTGCATGAAGTTGCTCTCTCAGGACAAAACGTTGACTCTTGATCCTTCAGAAAATTGCCTGTCAGCTCATTCCTCATTTCTGTGAGTAGTGCACACTGTCCACATTCATTTATAAATAATGGAAGATGCTATAATTTTTAAGTATAGTGTCAGAAAACTCCTGACATACACACTTTAAGAGATCATCTAAAGTTACTTTTTGGACAAATGAAGTATCTTTCAGCATTTAATAAATCCACAAATAATTATGCCAGATTCCACAGTCATGTTAAGTTTGTGGATTTATTTCCAAACAAGTACACAAATAAAGCTGACACTACAGAGCTATGTCTTGATAAGGCTCTGGATAAGAAATTTTATTTCCCACAAAAATAAACCAAAATAATTGATTTAATAGTTAAGATAAGCAACAAAATTTAACTCCCAAACTGAGAACTGACCTTGTAACTGACACAATCTACACAAAGAGAAAATGCAAAGCAATACCAACCTAAGCAGGAGAATAATAACTGAAGTCCTTATTGTCACTGAATATCTGAAATTGGCATTAGTTAGAAATTATGACCTCCATTTTCTTAAAGATAAAAGAATCATAGAAATAGCCTTGATCCCCTATTATACAAACTCCAGATATTGCTTCTGACAGTGACATCAAGGACAACTGATGGGGGAGGTGGGCTGGCCTCCATCAATCTCCAATTGCTTCTTCTCCGTATTCACTGCGCCATGTCTATGATATACATCTACAAATAGCATTTATCAGGCTGATTTTTAACTGTTGGTTTTTCTAATGTGTTTCCAGATTCAAGAGGGTGCAGTGACTAAAGCTTTTTGTACATCCATCCAAAATACCCTCTCATTAAGCACCAATGGAAGTAGCATAATTCTAGTTGGGGAAGAAAAATAAACAAATATGAGACACCTACTGTGTTTACTCAAAGACATGATTCTATATATAGAAATCCTAAGGAATGCACAACAAAATTTCTAAAGCTAATAAACTAGCTCAGCAAGAAGATTATACAAAAATCAACTGTATTTCTACATACCAGCAATGAACCATCCAAAATGCAGAAAACTGCATTCGAAATAGCATCAAACGGGCCGGGTGTGGTGGCTCACGCCTATAATCCTAGCACTCGGGAGGCCGAGGCGGGAAGATTGCTCAAGGTCAGGAGTTCAAGACTAGCCTGAGCAAGAGTCAGACCCCGTCTCTGCTAAAAATAGAAAGAAATTAGTTGGACAACTAAAAATACATAAAAAAAATTAGCCGGGCATGGTGGCGCGTGGCGCATGCCTGTAGTCCCAACTACTCGGGAGGCTGAGACAGAAGGATCGTTTGAGCCCAGAAGTTTGAGGTTGCTGTGAGCTGGCCTGATGCCACGGCACTCTAGCCCAGGCAATAGAGAAGACTCTGTCTCAAAAAAAAAAAAGAAATAGCAACAAATGAATAAAACAGATACATTTAGCCAAAAAAGTATAAGACTTGTACAGTGAAAACTATAAGACAATGCTGAGAGGAATGAAAGAAGATCTAAAATAAATGGAGAGATCCTATGTTCATAGGTCGAAAGAGTCAATATTCTTCAGATGTCCATTATACCCAAACAAATCTGTAGATTCAAAGCAAGCCTTAGAAGGCACTTTTTTTTTCTTTCTCAGAAATTGACAAGCTGATCCTAACATTTGTATGGGAATGCAAAGGACTCAGAATATCCAAGATGATCTTGAAAAAGAAGAACAGAGTTAGGACTCACACTTCCAGATTTCAAAACTTACTACAAAGCTACAGTAATCAACTCAATATGATATTGGCATAAGGACAGACATATAGGCCAATGGAATAAAATTGAATCTAGAAATAATACATACACACACACACACACACACACACACACACACACCCCATACAAGGCTTTGACAAGGCTTCTGAAGCAATTCAATGGGTGAAATGATTATACTTTCAACAAATGGTGCTGGGATATAGACCCTTACCCCACCACATACTATACTAAAAGTTGACTAAAAAATGGATCATAAATCTAAATGTAAGAGTTAAAATTATAAAACTGTTAGAAGAAAACACGGGAGAGAATCTTTATGACCTTTGCTTAGGCAAAGATTTCTTAGATGTAATACCAAAAATGTGATGGATTGAAAAAATTATTAATATAAGTGTAATTTGGTTAAAACTAAAACTTTCGTACTTCAAAAGACACTATTAAGGGCCAGGCCAGGACACTCACGCCTGTAATTCCAGCACTTTGGAAGGCAGAGGAGGAAGGATCACTTGAGGCCAAGAGTTAGAGACCAGCCTGAGCAGTATGCAAGACCCCATCTCTACAAAAAATTAAAAAAACTAGCCAGGTGAGGTGGTCTACACCTGTAGTCCTAGCTACTCAGGAGGCTAAGGCAGTAGGATCACCTGAGCCCAGGAGTTGAGGTTGTAGTGAGCTATGATTATGCTACTGCACTCTAGCCTGGAAGACAGAGTGAGATTCTGGCTCTTAAAAAAAAACAAAAACAAAAAACAAAGGTAAACATAAATTTTCTATACAACCAAGAAATTCCACTTGTAGGTATCCGTCCAAGAGAATTAAAACCACACATTCACGTAAAAACTTATACACAGATGTTCATAGCAGCATTATCCATAATAGCTAAAAAGTGGGAAAAAATCCAGATGCCCATCAACTGGTGAAAGAGTAAACAATATGTGGTCTATCCATACAATGGAATAGTACTGAGCAGCAAGAAGGAGTGAGGTACTACTGATAAATGCTAAAACACAGATGAACATCAAAAACATTAAGCTAAGTAGAAAGAATCATGTATTATATGATCCCATTTACAGGAAATATTTAAAAAAGGAAGAGCTCTAGAGACAGTAAGCAGACCACCGGTTACTGGGTGGTGGGTGTGGGAATAGGGAATAACTGCAAACGGGTACAAGCCATCTTTTGGGAGTGAGGGAAATATTTTAACATTGGGTTGTTGCAGTGATGGTTGCACTACCCTGTAAATTTACTAAAAATTATTGAATTGTATGTGTAAAATGAGCATATTTAATGACATGCAAATAAAATGTTAATTTTGTTTGTTTGTTTTAATTTGTTTAATCCCTACCTCTTCCCACCCTCCCCCATGAAAGGAGCCTGATGGACCCGGGTTTGCATCTGGACGGACGTTGCCACCAGGGAAAGGGTGACCTTAGTGTGCTGCTCCCCCCAGGCACAGCAAACTTGCCAGGCACATAGAATAAGCTCCACTCTGCTCAAAAGACAAATGAGTGGATGGTCGGTTTTCTGTGAGAATCTGAAAACTCAAGGTACCTTTAGATTTTGAAAACCCAGTTCTGACTATTTAATTTACGATGCTTCCTAGGAATCAATTTCTTATCAATACTTTTGACTCGAAATGGTTTGCACTCATTCTCAGCCTCATGACTACATGGTGCCCCTCTAGAACCTTTGGTTAGTGCAGAATGAGCGGATCCGGTTCTGACAGGCATAGCCTGTGAGAGGCATGCTTACTTTCTTCAGATGGCAGTCCTCTCTCATCTTTGGCTTTCTAATGTGATTGGGGGTCTGATTTCAGGTGTTACAGCCATGATTTGAGAGGTAATTATCTCTCTGCATACACATTTCATGTCTCATGGCCCATACAGCTGAGAGCACAGGCCCAATTTGTCTTGGGCAGATACGATCATACCTGCATTTGTGATAAGGGGAGAACTGTGGTAGCCAGCATGTCCCCCAGCTAAGCAGGCCCTCAGAGGTCCTCTGGTAAAGTGTAAATTCTTTATTAAATGGGCTGAGAAAACAGAGGTCCAGAGAAGTCAAACAAATAACAAGTGGTCTAAGATTTTAATTTCTGTGTATGCTCTTTGAGCCACAAAGTTACATTAAACTAGGATTTAAGATTTTAAAAAATTTGCATAGCATATACTTCTTAAACCTTGTGAATATTATTTTATAAATCTCCCATCCCAACATGAGGCAGTATATCATGGAGGTTTAGGGCCCATGTTCCATACAGCCTGGGTTTCACCTCTCCCTGCTGTATGACTGGGGCAGGGGAATGTGCCTCTGAGCCTCACTTTCCTTATCTATGAAATGGGGACAGTACATAGCATTTCCTTCTTAGAATAGTAGGAGGGTTAATGAGATGACACACACATTCTGCACAGCACTGGCACACAGTACACATGCAAAAAATGCTTGCTGTATTTACTTCAGGCCTTATTCTTAAGAAGCAGCAGGGTGTAGCAAAAGACTAGAGCTTTTAAAGTCAGACAGATCTCTGTCCAGATCTAGCTCCTGTTCTTACTGGCAACACACCCCTGAGCAAGTGTTCTCTGGTGGACAGTACCTACCTACACCGCTGGGCCTGAACAGGGAGCTCCCAGACAACGTGAATGGAGGCACTGCAGTGAAGACCAAAGCTTCCTCAAAATGATTCAGACAGGATGAATTTTTAAAAGTACATTTTCTTCTCAAAACCAGCAGACACATTTTTAGCATTTAACTTAAAAGAAATGGACTTCTTTTAAGTCCCTCCACTGGAAGCTCTGGCAGAGCTGTGACTGTTTAGCCTTGGGCAGAGGGCTGGGGTGAGAAACAGGACTCTGTGGTGTCCCAAGGTGACTTCTTCCTTAAAGGTAAAGTGTGACTGAAGACAACCGCGGTCCCCAAGCCAAGCAGAGTTACTGAAACAGTGTGGAGGCAGCTCCCCTGGAGCACAGCAGACACACGACACTGGGAAAAACCAACATGGATGTCTCCTGGCCCTCACCCAATTATCTGTTTTATGTTTTTCTTGTGTTTCTGCAGTTGCTAAAAAATGCAATAAAACACTTTAAAAATTAGCCAGCCCTAAAATTTTCAGTCTTTTTGCCATATCCATGTGTATGCATATTGTACATATCTATGAAAAATAATTCTTTTAAGAGAAATTACACTATCAAAACACACCCTCAGCCAGGCCTGGTTGTTCGCACCTATAATCCTAGCACTCTGGGAGGCCGAGGTGGGAGGATCACTTGAGGTCAGGAGTTCGAGATCAGCCTGAGCAAGAGTGAGACCCCCGTCTCTACTAATTAGAAAAAATTAGCCAGGCATCGTGGCTTGTGCTTGTAGTCCCAGCTACTTGGGAGGCTGAGGCAGGAGGATCACTCAAGCCCAGGAATTTGAGGTTGCTGTAAGCTAGGCTGATGCCACGCACTCTAGTCCAGGCAATAGAGTGAGACTATCTCAAAAAACAAACAAACAAACAAAAACCACACCCTCTACAGAAAGGCTGCAGAACGTGCAGAAGGCTGTTGCTCCCCGCATCCGCCTACTGCCAGGCCAAGCACTTCCATGAGGCCACAGGTTGAGGATGATATGAGGAAAAGCAGTTACAAGAAAAGAAAATACAACCCAAAAACCCAAGTACTATTTAATAAAGAACTGGTTATTCCTGCATGATAATATTCGGATTGTGTTAGGGTGCTCATGGGGTCTCTTCCTAGCCAAAGCATTTGAATTAATTTGATTTTACAGAAACTATGTTCCTAAGGTAATTTTTTAAAAAGACATTTGAAGGGGCAACAGTTTCCTTTTAGACTTTTGCATAACAAACTGGCAACAGAAATGTCACATAAGAGTTTGAGAGTGAAAGTACTTAGCTGGACTTAAAAACCACCCACCCACCCCCCGACACACCCCACATACCCCACACACATATTTTGTTTTAAATGCAAGGTTGACTTCTTAGATCAAATAAATGGTTATTCTCTGAGAAGTACAACACTTTTCTTCTCTCAAGACCCTCCCCTCCAAAATATACTTATTTCATTCGTTTGCTTTTTTCATTGAATATTTGAGACAAACTGTGTTACAGGTAGATGTATCTGAGGGTATGAAACAAACTACTACAGCCCTAAAATCACACACCTGTGGCACTAACAATGCCACATCTCTGTGGGTGGGAACCTGCTCTATGGGCCTCGAGGGCTGGGCAGGCCCCTGCTTGTCCTGGACCTTAGTGTCACAGCAGCCTCAGTCCCTGGGCGGGGGTGCTCCTGGGTCAGGCTCACTCTGGCGCTCCTTTTGTGATTGGTTGTTATTATGTTGTTTCAGGCATTATATCTGAACAAACAGAAAGGACGCTAGAGAAAAAAGATGAAATTCTCCAGGAAAATGATATTTGGAATAAAAGGCCCTCTGTGACACTATGGCTTTTAATAACTGCCTAACCTCTTCTCCAAACACATAACAGATGCAAAAGGCACAGCTTCGGGCCTGGCAGGCCACAGACAGCTCCTCTCCCACCCTCTGGACAAAGGCCCTGCTGGCTTTCTCTGGGCTCACTCCATGAGCACTTCTCTCAAGAGCCAGGCCTTTTCCTAGCCATCTTTCCAGACTGCAGCTAAGTCCCAACTCCTCTAGGAAGCCTTCCAGAACCAGTCTGGGCCTTGTTTAAAGCACAAATCCCACAGAGACTCTCAGGAGTCTATTCCATCAAATTGCCTGCGAAGCGCAAGGCTCACCTGGGCAGACTCCTGAACTGTGCTGCCGTACCTGCTGTGAGGCCCACAATTAAAGGCTGTGCCTCCCTGCTCCCACTCGCTCTCTGGGCACCACGTCCCAGTGCAGCTGTGCCTCTCCAGAGGGTAAGGGGTGAGATGGCCCCACAGGCTCATAATTCTGACTGGTAACATCTTGTTACCTAAGGACTGCTTGAATTCCTGCCTAAGTGCCTCAAACAGAAGTTCCTCCTCTTTCCTGACCTTTAGACTGCTGAAAAATTATAGCACTTTATACGTACTATTTCTCTGCAAAAAGGAAGATCATCTTGCTGGCACCCAGTTTGATCAAAAGGGTCAGGTGGCAATACTGAAAACAGGAAAAAACAGGAAAAATGACACAGAAAACATTTCCTTTGAGGTATGCAAGTGGGGCTTTAACAGGCCCTTAGAAAAAAGGGGTGGGCACCATCAGAAACTAAAAGCCATCGGTCACTCACAAAACAAACACTCAGTGATACCTACTCAAGGCAAGTCCTGTGGACACGGTGGTGAGTGAGGGAGACACGGTCCAGCTCCCGCCAGGCGGGTGGGCGAGGCAAATGGCAGCCAGAAAGGAAAGGAGGGAAAAGGAAGATCTTCTGGCCCATCCAGAACTTCATCTTGAGACTGGAGGCAAACACGGGGGCTCACCTGCCATCACCTGCAAAGCTGTGATTTCCTCCAGGAGTAATGTTAAGAATCAAGTCTCCTACAGGTGTGCTCCATTCTCCAGTGCCACCAGACTCCACCTCTAAATAACAGCAACAAGGCACCCTTGAGTCACATGACCAGCTGTGTCCCTAGAGGAATCATTGCCAGGGCAGTCATCCACCCTTGCTCAATGCTCAAGGTGAGGCCAGGTCAGCCCCACCGCCAACCCTGGTCTCTGGTCCTGGAGAGAGATCGAACTTGGCTATGGGTTATGTGAGAGGAAGAGAAGCCGAAGGGCCATCAGAATAGGGAGGAATGAGATCAAGGACTCCTAAGAAGCTCCCAGTCTGGCACAACCAGCTGGAGCAGACGTGTGGAGCACTGAGGATGCTGGAGAGGGAGCACACCTTGTGCTGCCAGGAAGGAGGGCTGTCCTTGGGCTAACTCTGGACAGGTGAGCATAAGTTGCTCAGAATGGCTGGAAGAGGGGCTGGGGCTGCAGTGAAGAAAGGCACCAATGACGAGCAGCATGTGAGAAGGCAGAGACATGAGGACACTTGAGCAGTTATACACTCATGTGATGAGGGCAGAGGGTACCCATGTGGAATCAGCAGGACCTGAGGCTGGAGGAATCATGGGGAGTCCCATCATAAATGTCAGACAGCCTGGCTTACAAGGTGACAAGGGAGATGCCATTGAGTCCCATGCCAGGGTATGTCTTGTGGAGCAGGGACTGGGCATGGCTACTATTGGGGAGACCAGCTTATCTGCTACCAGGGGACCTACGGAGGACACGACTAAGCCAGTCACCCTAGAAAATAAAGAGTGATGTGGGAGATATTCAGGAGGGATCTGGTGACTGACTGGATCGGGAGTAGGAGGGCAAGGGCTGTACTGGCCCCTCTGGAATTTAGGAAAAGGAGCAAGGCTAGAAATATCTATTGGGAAGTGATTTGTATAATATATGTTGCTATTCCTCAGTATCCACGGGGATTGGTTTCAGGTCTTCCCTAACAGATACCCAAATCCAAGAATGCTCAAGTCCCTGACATAAAATTGTAGTATCTGCATATAACCTACACATGTACTCCCTTATACTTTAAATCATCTGTGATTATTTATAATATCTAACACAACACAAATCCATGTAAATAGTTGTTATACTATATTGTGAATAGCAATAAGGAAAAAAAAAAGTCTCTACATAGTCACTATGGACACAACCATCTTTTGTTTTCCTCAATATTTTTGATCTGTGGGTGGTTGAACCCATGATGCAGAACCCATCAATATGAAGGCTGACTGTAAGTGGTAGATGAGCCCACAGAAGGGAACATGGGAAACTGCCAGGCAGAGCGACTGAGCAGACACTCTGGCCCAGGAACTCCAGCATTTAAAGGCTAGGTGGAGGAACTGTTTTTCTAAAATTAAATATACTGCTTATGTTAAACTATTGAGTTTAATTTTATTTTCTTTACTGAATTACAAAACGTAAAAAAAGAAACTATTATTTCAAAACATTTAACTGCGTTATTCTGGTGGGACATAATCAATATCATTATCAGAACTGTCAAAATATCTAAGTCTTGGAAATGGGTTCTTCTCATGCTTATGTGACTAGCACTACCTTTATTTTATCAACTCAACAAGTAAAAGACAAACTTTTGCTTCAAATTGACAATTATTAGAAATTAAAGAGAAACTAAAAAGAAAACCAGGACCCACCTCTGGCTGTATTTCCCACAGTGTGAATGCCAGCCCTAAAAATCACCTTTGAGGGGCCCCCGGCTGCTCTCCTGCCCAGCCTGCAAGCAGCCAGTGGAGCCAGGGGAAGCCCAGGGCAGGGGAGATGCAGCTGTAAGACTTATAGTTCCTTCAGGTAGCACCCTTCTTACCTGTATACGATTCTCTCCTTCTGTAAATCTTCCAAGCCACAACACACCTCTGCAGCATAAAAAATAGCTCTCTGCTCATCAAAGCCAGGATTGCCCAGGTTGTACATGTGAAACTTCAAATCCCCTCCATTCATAATGGTGAGTACCAAGCACAAGGCATCTTTGGTTTCGTAAGTGTAGGCTAAACTAACCTAAAGACAGCGACATCGTAAGAACAAAACACAAAAAATTCATTCATTGGTGATTTACTCCATTTGGTAACAATATTCAAATAATCCATGTTAGATTTAGAATTAGAACACCTGAATACTATACACTTCAGAGAAATGTACACCATGCATCATGTGTGCCTCCTGGACCTCCACCTATTGAAGATCTTACTGCAGCTCCATATCAAAAGGAAGGGACTTTCTTTTGGGGACTGGTGGGGGAAACAGGGTCTTGTTCTGTCTCCCAGGCTGGAGTGCAATGGCATCATCACAGCTCACTGAAACCTCAAACTCCTGGATTCTAATGATCCTCCTGCCTCAGCCTCCCTAGTAGTTGGCAAACCAGATGTGCATCACCACACCTGGCTAATTTTTCTATTTTTTGTAGAGACAGGGTCTTGCTCTTGCTCAGGCTGGTGTCAAACTACTGCCCTTGAGCAATCCTCCTGCCTTGGCCTCCCAGAGTGCTAGGATTACAGGCATGAACCAGATGGTCTCTTATTGTGGTTTTAATTTGCATGTCTCTTTATATGCTAATATAGGGGACAGTTGTCATACTTTTTCATAAACTTATTTGTCATTTGCATCATCCTCTTTTGTGAAATGCCTATTCAAGTTTTTGCCCACTTTTCTATTGGTTTGTATGTGAATTCATACATACAACCTGCTGGGATTTTGATTGGGACTGCATTTAATTCATTAAATCTATGGATCAACTGGGGGGAACTGGTATCTTCACATTGAGTTTTCCAATCCAGGAGCATGGTCTCCCTCCATTTATTTAGGCCTCCTTTAATTTCTTGTAACACCAGTTTATAGTTCTCAGTGTAGAAGTCTTAACACATTTTGGTCAGATCTTTGCCTAGATTTTTTTTAAGAGATGAGGTCTTGCTATGTTGCCCAGGCTTGATTCCAACGCCTGGTCTCAAGTGATCCTCCCACCTCAGCCTCCTGAGTAGCTGGGAGTATAAGTGTGTGCCATCTCACCTGGCCTTTGCTTAGATTTTGATGTTTCTTGATGCTATTATAAATGGTATCAACAAAATTTTCATTTTCCAATTGTTCGTGGCTGATTCACATCTAATCACTTGGCTGCATCCTCAACAGCTGCAGTCCCCAACCCCTGTCCCTCCTAGGGACTGGGCCACAGAGCTCTGCAGGTCCATGGAAAAATTGTCTTTCATGAAACTTAGGAACTGGGGGGGCCGCATAGCAGGAGGTGAGTGGTGGGTGGGTGAGCGAGTGAAGCTTCATCTGTATTTATAGCTGCTCCCCATTACTTACATTGCCACCTGAGCTCTGCCCCCTCCCCCAATCCATGGAAGAATTGTCTTCCATGAAACTGGTCCCTGGTGCTAAAAAGATTGGGGACTGCTGCTCAACAGGTTATCTAGAAAGTCTGGGACTGTCTCCATATACAACGACTTTGTTTGGAAATAATGTTTTTTCTACCTTTTTTTCCCTTTTCTCTAACCTTAATCCCTTTCACTTTTTCCCATATTTTATTGCACTGACTGGAATGTCCAATATTAAAGAGAAATGGTCAGCAGTTATCCTAGTCTTATCCAGATCTCAGGGGGACAGCTTTCAATATTTTCATATTAAGTATGACGTGCTAGAGACATTTGAAGGAAGTTCCTTTCTGTACCTGGTTTGCCTAGAGTTTTTCATCATGACTGGACAGTGAATTTTATCAAAAGATTTTCCTGCAGCTATTGAGAAGACCATATATTTTTCCCTCTATTCTGATAATATGATAAATTATATTAATTTATTCCTAGAATAAATCCAACTTGGTCATGATGTATTAAAATAGTAAGAGAGAAAGTGCCAGTTGCAGGTTGAGGGGAGAACGTGCTGAGAATGGAGGAGGGAAGGGGATAAAGTGTCCAGGGAGGTCCCTCACTGCTCACTGTGGTCACTAGCTGGCATGCAACAGACCACAAGAATTCTCACTAGTCCTTCCCTTGGGTTAACAGGATCCCTTACTTTCTGTCCTCTTGTGAATAGTCACTTGATATTCCCTCAATACATATGAAAATAATATTGAGAACCTTCTACCATGCCAGCCTTCATCTAGGCTCTGCTCTCATGTAGTGGCGGGGGAGGCCTGGGCAGGTGACAGACGAAAAGAATGAATGCAAAGAAAACATCAAAAGAGTGACAGGTTACTGACACAGAAATGCCTGAAGGACATGAGATCCAAGGACAAGAAAATGAGGCATTAATGCTCCAGGCAGAGGGTACCCCCGGGCCCAGGCCTGATGTAGCAGAGCTTGGGATGACATGGGGTGACTGAGGCTGCAGGAACCAAGTCTCTCGGTTCCTGAAAGGCTGGAGCTGAGTCTAATTTTATTCTTAGTGTGATAGGTGGCCACTGGAGTGTTTTAATCAGGAAAGCGTGCAAATACTTGAACTCTTCTGCAGATGGCCCGGACTGCTCCATGGAGAACAGACTGAGGGTGAGAGCACAGGCAGAGATGGGAGCTCCATGGGGAGGTGCCGCTGTGAGGGTCAGGGAGGCAGTGAGGATGAATGTGACATAAGGTCAGGACCTGCAATCAACTGTAAGTAGGGAGAAAAAACAGAATCACAGATGAAGAAAAATATTGCTAGGTTCCTTAAGAGAGGCCAAGAATGTAGAAACCAAATATTTAAATTGGAATAAACTATAAGTACTACATATGCTCCTTTCAGAAAGCTAGTTTGTGGATTTCTACGTTTCAGGGTAGCTATACGAATGTGTTCACCGCAACTCCAAGACGAGCCTATTTTATTAAAGATTTTCATGTAACTGCATGTGAAACTGACATATCATACATACAAACCCAAGCTATTAAATTCAGATGCTGGCTGTGAATATGTACAGTTTTGGAACATTTGTCCACTGGCACAAAGCAATTGACCTCAGTGTTAAGAACTAAATGGCTTTGAGGAAATAACTCTAACACTACAAATCATTTTATGAATTATCGTCCATGCTCTGCCTTTAGCCAGCCTTCGTACTGCAGAAGGTGCTAGAGGAAATATACAATGTGGTGGAGAAAAACTAGGTTTGGAGATGAAAACTACATTATACAATGTACAGCCTAAAGCCGGAACTGCTCCTTTGAGCTCACACTCAACTCATACTGCTGCTGGATGTTCTGTTCTTACCAGAAACAGTGAAGGTGGAATTTGAGGCTTCATATAATTGGCATATGCTAGGTGAGGGCCTGGCAGTAAACTTTCCAGGAGTCAGAAAAAAGGAAAAAGATGAAAAACAGACTGAGGCCAAGGAGAAGATGCCCACATGAGAAGAAGGGATAGCAAAGTGTCCTCAAGCACATACAGATCACAGTGCTCGCCACCGGCCAGAGCAGCTGACTGGAGGCTGACAGCAAGGAGAGGGCCCTTCCCCAGGAGATACCAAGTTAGTTAACAGAACTGGACAGTCCTCTGTGAGCTGGAAAAAGGTATCAGGAGTAACTAACAGAATGGGAGACAGTGGACAACAGATCACAACAAACCAGAAATTAGGAACAGGATCACTACAGTTTCATTTTCGTAAGATGTAAATAAGAAAGAAGAGGGCTGTTACTAAAAGCAAAACTGTTCCCAGTACCCATCACATGTTAATAGCAGGAGACAGCAAAACCCCACATAAGCTAAACTAAGAAACACACCAAACGGCTTCCATGGCTTGCACGAGAGTAGTTTAGCAGCAGGTCTGCTGGCCAAGGCGCTGCTAACCAAGAAATACACGGTGAAGACTAAAGGAAGATACTTACTACAAATCTACTATGTACTTTTTCTAGGAGTCTTTTTTCATTTAAAGCCATAGCTTCACCTTTCCTCTTCTTTATTCTTTTTTTTGCTAGCTTTTTACAGGCATACATCTTTCCTGTGGCTCGTACTTGACAGGCACAAACCTAGTTTAAAAAAAAAAAAAAAAAAAGAAAAGAAAAAAAAGAGGCTTCTGTACATTTCTTAGACCTCACAAAGAAAACTGTTTTCTCTGAGAACCCTCTCTGATAGAAACAGGCAGCAGCATCTGATGAGCTGAGGCCATCTGCATCATGGACACATCCGTCTGTGAGCAGACACCTCCTCTCCTCACCTACAAAGGGCTGCCGAGAGGACAAAGCGAACGCAATGGGGCACTCCCCAAACTCCGAGAGCTGTGCAAATGGAGCGTGGCCTGCATATGTGATCATGGCACATCTGTTTAATTGAAATAGGTCCCCATATGTTTAATTTACTTTTTGTAAAAGGACAAAAGTTTTAAAATATGAAACTAAAAAGATTCTTGATTTTATAATTAAAAAGTTTAAGAATATAGGGAATATATTTCATAGAATTCACAGATTTTCATACCTTTATTCTATTCATTTAGTTTTTAAATTAATACTTACATGTTATTTTAACTTCACATCATGAAAATTTTCAAACATACAAAAGTGGAGAGAACAGTATAATGAGACCCCAGGTACGAGTCCCCTGGCTTCTGGGTCATCAAAGTATGGCCACTGTGACTCCCACCCACTGCCAACCACAAACACCCACGCCCACACACACACCCCACACACCCCCACACAGACACACACCCCCACATCCCACACAGAGGATTACTGTAAAAGCAAAATATAAGATATGTTATATTGACAAAAACTCACTGGTAATTCTGAGATAACTAGGGTTAATATTTTGCTGTATAGGCTTCTAAGGTCATCTCTGTGCTGTATTTATGCACATGTGGGGGGTCGGGTCAGCTGGTCAGGTGCTGCCAACCAAGCAATACACAGTGAAGACTAAAGGAAGATACTACAAATCTACTTTGTACTTTTTCTAGGATTCTTTTTTCATTTATTAATAGAATGAAAATACTCCCCCCACTCTGGCCTTTTACAGCAAAATTGGGCTCATATTGTAGAACAGGTGACATTTCATAACCTCCTTTTTTAAATCTTATAGTGTGACCATATTCCCATCTTTAAGTGTTCTCCAAAAATATGACTATTTCAAAATTTGTTTAGTCATTTTCCTATCATTAAGTCTTGGCCTGTAGATCTCTTCCTATCTGTTTATCATTAACTTAAGATAAATCCTTTTATGTGGAATTGCCAAAGAAAGGGAAGGGAAAGCAGCTAAGAGCAGCAGGCATGGCTAACAACTAGGTATGAATGCTCATTTGCTCCTCACAACCCAGTTGCTAAGGACCAGGTCAAGGTGGTGAACCCAAGATCACACAGCTGGAAGTGGTGGAACAGTAACTCTGAAGTATGTGCTCTTTCCACTACACTCTGCTGCTTCTAAGACCACGAAAGCAGAGATGTCTATCCAATTCCCTTCCCACTGTGCTTGCCTCAGGACCCTATAAATTGATTTTGGAGGACTTCAGGCATAAACAAAAGAATTATTGTTGACAAAGTAAGACCAATTATGTTTGCCCTTTCAAATCCACTGGAAGAAGTGTCAGCATTTGGAAAAAGAAAATGCACAATTAAAATAGAATCTGGATTGAAAGGGCACAGAGGCTGTCCTTGCATTAAAGGTCTGTAGGGCTCTTCCAACTGGCATTCAGAGTAGAAATGGACTGACTGTTCACTGCCCTCTGGGACTTGACTTAGAGTATAATATACCTAGAACAAGTCTGTGAAAAACCACCATGTTATTCATTCATCCAATCAATTGTCTGGAAACCCAAGTAAATGTGTTCAAAAGTAATCTATAAAATCATAAATATATTGAGTCTTCCACAACAGCTAACATGTCCCTACTGAGTCCTAGTAGGACTGATGATAAGTTGTAAAAACTTATATGTGGCTATAATTAGAATTTCATTCTTTTGTAAACACAAGGCCCATGTCCCAGAAATGTCTTTTCCTTTGTTCTTTGACGAAATCCGAGTCTTTAAACTTGGAGGTCATGAAAGGCAGAGTAGCAAGAGCTGAAGAGACAAAATGACTTTCCTGTTCTAGGACATATTCTAATAAAGGATGGATTTCTTACAGAAATATCTCTCATGAAGGGGTCACAACAAGCATTCGGTTGGATTAGGTTAATGCTCTAAAAGATCTCCAGAATTGTATCAGAAGTACAATACTGTTAATTCTCCTAAAGTAATGACTATGTTGATCAATTCCATATCATGTAAAACTGCAAATGTATAACAGATCTCATTTATAGTATAATGCCTCTTGGGTCAGCTTTCTAATTAATTTTACGGCAATGCTTGTGGCTTTTAATTATATAATATGGGAAGAGGCATGATTTAAATCACATCCAAGCAGTCTAAGCTGCTTCTGACTTGAACATGCAGTGTTAGTTTCCCAACAGCTCTCCTGGCTCTTGGGGACTTACAAATTCTTGAACTGAATATGATCACTCCAGATAATTAATGAAGTAATTAACATCCCTTTAAATCACCAAACCAGAACTGCATGTTATTCTCTATTTACCTGCTACAGTGGTCTCTATCAAGGAGAGCCATCATCTCTAAAGAACATCTTTCAACAGTCTGTGAGTAGCTTACTTAGGATTTTGCCAAATTGACACATTTTCAAACATCTTTTGATGTAG
>RJWJ010011486.1:0-44220 GCA_004363605.1 Indri indri | reverse complement strand
TTTATAGCAGAGGAAAACAGAGTGCATGAGGGTAGTTATTAGGGGTAAATATGGTAGCAGGAGCCTGTGCGGGTGTCTTCTGATTGCTTCATTTTTTTTTCAGCTAAGTAGGAAGCACAGCCATCGGCAGAGAGTGACCACAGGGGAGGTGCTGGGCACAAAGAGGGAGAGAGACACATATGAAAAGTCATCCTGGACAGTGGATTACATAATTAGCCTGTACAAGTAATGCGGGGCAGTTGGGTGCTTGGAGGTGTCCTTCTAACCATTGTAGCTCAGGGTGGTTCGGCACTCTAGGCTGGTCAAAATTTCCTGAAGTTCTCCCCTTAGCTCTCTCCTCATCTGTTTCCTCTTCCTGAGGGGTACAGCCTGAATTGCTGTCCCTTCCCCTGCCTAAACTGCACTGTTTGCACTCTTGCGATTTATATACCATCCTCATCTTTAGTTGTTTGCACCGTATAACTTTGTCCACTATTTTAATAATTAATATTGACCGTGAAGGTTATGTTTGTCTAAACTTGAACTTATAACTAGATTTAAAAGGAGAGCCTTTTTGTTTCTTGAATCAAGTTTGTGGATTGGAATTATGGAAGCATGACTATAAGTTAGTATAACCATTTAATTAACAAAGCAATAGCTAGCATCTGGCCATAAATCCTTTTATTGTGGATAGATTTGTGAATGGGCAAGGAGGATATGCACTTTTGTAATGGCATAGGGAATGCATCCTTTATCTATTTCTGTTCTTGAATGAATGGGAAGGAGAGTGGGATCCACAGAAGCCACTGGAAAGGGGAACATTTTTCCAATTTTACTTTTATCCACTTAGCAGAAAATAAACATCTTATGGCTGTAGCACAATGGTCAGTATCAGATGAGAAAAGATACAGGCAAGACTTTTCAATGCCAGACTATATTGAATCCCTAATTCTCCAAGATTTAGATTTTGATTCCAACCTCAAAGTATTAATGCAAGTTGAGAGAGTGTTTTTTTAAATACTCTAAAATCTAAGTTAAATTAAACAAAGATCATTAATAGCTAAGAATTACTATTCATAGCATAATGAAGAGTGGAATGGATAAGAGAAATTAGGAAAAAGCAAAGAAAAACTATGGACTCAAAGTCAAAAGTCCTGAGTTTTAATCCTGGTTTTGCCATTGACTAGAAACCTTAAATATATCCTGTGACCATTGAGGCCCTAAACTTCTTATTTGAAAACAGAGGTTGAAGTTAGATATCTTCTGAAGACTCTTCTAGCACTAAAAAATAAATCTATGAAGTGAATCTTTACTAAATTATATCAGCTATTAAAATATAATTGTAAAATTTACCAGTGTTAATCCTAATGCGTTTTATTCTTTTAATTTTTAAAGAGAATAAATCTTTAATTTTTGATAGTAAAATTAATCCATTTTTAAAGCAGTATAAAAAAACTAAAACCAAACGAAGTGGGATAAAAGCACATGCAATTCCATCTCTCACTAACATTTTGATGTCTATAAAGCTATTATATAACAAGAGCTATCCATGAATATAATGTGTTTTTGTTATTTTAATTAGCTGTTTACTTATGTAGGCAAGCTACATTTAAAAGTATTAATTTCTTAACTGGATGCCTTTGGTGAACTTTCTTAAGTTATTTTTAGTCAATATTCTTGTTTTCTTCCTATAGAAAACTATTTTATCTGAAATAAAAATCATTTAACAAATTCTGAGCCCTTATTATATAATTCCTCCTTTTGAGTATCTATACTTAATATTCTTAAAAAACATTTTTTGACAATTTCTTTGGCTAACATTCCTAGAACAATATTAACGTTGATAGAGAAAAATTTCTGGCTGTTAGTTTAGTTCCAGCTTTTTTAAAAATTTCATGTTAAAGATCTTTATTAAGAAGTTTTTAAAAAAAATATAATAGGTGTTTGATGACTTTTTAGTGCCCATGATGATTACAGAGCATTTTTTCTTTGATCTGTTCGTCAGAAAAAAGCATGTTAACAAATCTTTAGCATTAAACCATTTTTTAATTCTGGGAATGAGCATCAGTTGGTCATATAATAGTAGACTTTCGATACAGCAATGGATTACAAATGTTAACATTTTATTACAGATTTTGGGTATAAAATTTATGTTGAGATGGGTCTGTGGTTGTACTACTTATAGGCTGTTTTGGTTGGGTTTTGCTTCAGGGTTACATTAACTTTGCATAAAATAGTGGGAAGCTTTCCTTCTTCCTCTGTACTTGTAGAAATAAACTCTTCCTTGAAATCTGAAGGAATTCTCCCGTTACACGTCATCAGTATATAATAGGTCTGTCAGTGCTTTCTTTTATTATTGATTTGTTTTGAGACAATTTGGTTCACTTGAATTTTTCCAAGAAAAATGTCTTTCAAATAGATTTTCAAACTTGTAAGCACAGGGTCGAATATTTTATGTAAAGTTAGTAAATTTCCTCAGAACTTGAAAAAAAGGGGGGGATTATCTGTACATAAAAGTTTATATTATTTTATAGATTTATAATTCCCTTAACACTATAGTCTTTCTTTAAGATTGTCTGCTCATTCCTGAAGTAAGTGTTTTTACAAAGAATGTGCTTAGTCTGTATTTTGCAGGCTGCACACTCTGCCATATTTTTTTAAACAAAGTTATTGCTTGTACTCATCTTTGACTAGAGACTGTGCAAGACAGCTTTTGCTCCCAAAATAGTGTGGACAGATGATTCATGGTTTCCCCTTCTGTTTACCTGTCATTTTAATTCATCCTTCAAATTTAAATATAAATTCAGTTGTGCTGCACCTGAGCAGGTAGGAAAAGAACTATGGTCATGAGAAGCTTTATTTCTACATTTTTTCCCTCTATATATGTGCTGGGGTAAAATGCATTACATTTCAGTTTTAGTGTGTTGTATGAGTTCTAATGTGTGTGCATATTGATGGGGAAGGATGAGGGGAGGAGAGGGAAGTGGGTTATGTGTGGCCTGCATTGAAGGCAGGAAGGAAGACCCCTTTGACTTGGGATTATTTAACTATGTTCGTTACATAGGTGAAAAATCAAGTTGGATAAAAGCCCCAGGGCCTAAGGGCTTTTAGTTTGGCGAGGCTATATTTTTGCTCCCTGTTTCTTGCATAATCACCTTTACACCTGTGAAAATCTCTCACCCTTAGTTCTAGAGTCTCTAGACTAGAGGACTCCTTCCCCACTGCCACGTTGGAGAAAATATGCTACTTTTAAGAAGAGTGGAACCATTGAACAAACAATAACAATATACTAAGGAATGGCTGTTCATTTTTCTGCATTTGCTTAGCTTGGGGCAGGGACAGTCTATGGCAAATGCCCATTTCTCCCAAGGCTACCTGTGCTTCCACCCCTGTTCTCCAATTACTCACTATTAATGAGAATTGGCAGAGTCTGCCTTACTTACGTACAGTTTTCAGAAAGAGAAGTTGCGCGTCAACCTTTGATTATTTTTTTTCACACTGATTCAAATTTATTGTACTTGCCGGTAATTCTGGCCAAAAAGTTGTGAGGCAGGTTGAGTATCCTTTATCTGAAATGCTTGGGACCAGAGTGTTTCAGAATTTATGTATTTTTTAGATTTTGAAATATTTCCATATACATAATGAAATATTTTGGGGATGTGACTGAAGTCTAAACACCAAATTCAGTTGTGTTTCATATACACCTTATGCACATAGCCTGAAGGTAATTTGATACAATATTTTTAATAATTTTATACATGAAACACAGTTTGTGTACACTGAATCACCAGAAAGCAAAGGTGTTACTATCTCAGCCACCAATGTGACAATTTGTGGTTGCTTGCTATTACTGTCATGCTGTGCTTGGAAAAAAATATATCCTAGCTGAAAGGGAGCTGGGAGGGTCTTTTTTTCCCCATAAGGACACTTAATAAACTGTGTGGTATGCCTGGGTTTCAACTGTGACTCATCATATGAGGTCAGGTGTGGAATTATCCACTTGTGGCATCATGATGGCACTCTAAAAGTTTCAGATTTTGGAGCATTTCAGATTTCAAATTTTTGGATTAGGGATGCTCAACCTGTATATGATTGGCAGTATTTATTAGTACCAGACTGATAAACATTTTCTTTCTCATTTGTGTTTATTTTTGGTTATATTTCTCAGTTTCTAGGAAGAGGCCTTTATAAAGTGTCCTCATAAGAAGTCACCCATTTTTTTATTTCATATAAAAACAAGTGAGTAAAACATCTATAGAGGACTTGATTATTTGAACCATGAGACAGTTAACATCTCACATGGCAGTTCCCAAAGAGTGTTTCTCAGAAAACGGTTCCAAGTCATGTTAACAGCAGTTACGGGAAAAAAGGTTTCCATGATCAAATACATGTTAATAACACAAGTGAGACAAGATTAAACACGATTCTTTACTGCAGGACCTTTCAACACCATTAATATGCAAAAGAATCTTGTGATTCTACAAGATAGACATCATATGCAGTATTTCCCAGAACTTATTTGAATCCAGCGCCTTTATTTTTTTCCATAAAGCATCATAAAGAAAAAATAACTTATTTTTTCTAGATCAGACTCTAGAAAACATTGGCATAACAGCATGCTTTCCTAATTATAGGTGAAGCAGTTAAGAAGAAAGGAAAAGTCTTCTAAATGTCAGCCTTTCAAACTTCATTATAAAAATCATCCCTCCCTCCCTTCTTCTCTCCATCTATGCAGCAAGTGCTTGACCACTGTCTGCAACACAGAACCACTCGCTTGACTTATGATCTCATATATTCATGAAAGAAACTCTTAATACAAGGGAAGTAACATATTCATCTTCTACTTTCCAAGAATATTGTGAGAATTGAGTGAAGACTGCTATAAAAATCCTGTTGCCCTGCAGTGAAACCTATAGACCAACACTTTTAAAATAGGCTCTTGCAACACACTGGTTTATTGAGATTCGTTGTGAGATATGTTGCAAGTTCCTAATATTTCCAAGTTAGTGATATTACATAGTGTTTTTGCAAACAAAAAATAGTGTGTTCCAGGTTATCTTTATAATATCATCATTATCATTCATTTAATTTCTGACATACTCACTTAAATGTGAAAGAAAGGAAACAGTTTTAGTTAACGGGTTGGGAATTGCCTGGGAATGGACTCTCTCTGATATTACCATTTGGCATGTGCTATGGTTTGAATGCGTCCCTCAAAGTGCGTGTGTTGGAAACTTAATCCCCAATGCAACAGTGTTGAGAAGCGGGATTTTTAAAGAAGTGATTAGGTCATGAATTCATGCTGTTATTGTTGAAGTGGGTTCCTTATGCAATAAAAGGAGGAGTTTGGGCTCCCTTCCCTGTCTCTCACCAGACTTCACTTTTTCCCTACTGCCATGGAAGGATACAGCAAGAAGGCTCTCACAAGATGCCAGCCCCTTGACCTTGGAATTCCCAACCCCCGGAACTGTGAGGAAATAAATTTCTGATCATTATGAATTACCTAGTCTCAAGCTAATCTCAAGTATTCTGTTATATTAATAGCAGCACAAAATGGACTAAGACAGCATATGAACTGAGCCCCTATGGTTGAGAATTAAAGCAGCAGATCCTGCACTTTGGAATAGCAAACATTCATGTTTTCTATAAATCAGGAGCACCCCCAAAGTGCGTGGTGTGGTGACTTGTAATGTCGCCGAGACATGGACTCGAGTCACATGTGCTGTGAGGCTGCATAGTAGGGAATGAGTCACTTGGCGATGACTGAATTTAGTGGCTCTTGGCAGCTACATGATTTGAAAGAAAGTCTGAAGGTTGTGCCAATAATCCTGGTGAAGGCACTCGTTTGGCTGCCACAATTTTCCTGTGAATTGGATATAAAAATTTTAAGGAGAAATTGTACTTGCATAAGTTGATGTTAACGGAAAACATTAGGCCACTTTTTCCACAGAAGATTTTTCTTTTGGAGCTAAAGAACTTCATCTGGGGCAAGAGTTATAAGACAACTGAAGCTAATGGCCTGTGAGGATGAAATCAGAAATACTGAAAAATAGATGTGAACACACATATGTGGTGAGGAGACGCCAGTCTTAGCATTTAAAGGGATAAAGGCACACTGACTTTTCAATTTAGTTGCAGTACAGCACATTTTGTCATTAAAAGTAGACTTGTTCTTCTCTTTGCATAGCCTACGGGCATCTAGCAACAAGAACAAGAGCATTGTGCTTGCATAATGGCTGCTCAGTACATAAAATTGTGACATGACATAACTCCTTTGGACAGATTTCATTAGGGCAAATTCTCTTGCAGATGGTATCAGAAACACAAAGCTAATTAGAATTTTGTGTGCTAATTCTGGATACTGAATTACCCCTTACTTATTTTGATTGGCAGAAATTCTTTTAGATACAGTACAAATATGAAAAAATAACAGGGTCTTGTTATTTCAAGCATCCTCTTTGGGAAACACATTGCCAGCAAAGCACCTTTTACCTGTATCTTCCAAGTGCTACTGATTTTATAGTTTAACTTGTTATTTGGGGAGTAAACCCTGCCAAAGGATGCTTTAGAATTCAGTGCATTTTGTTTGAGGAATAACCCTTTAGTCATGATATTAAGCATCTCAGTAAGACCCACAAATCCTATTTAATACATAATGTATTTGATAGTACTATTATATTAATGGAAATGCTAACCTAATTGCTGTTAATATGCTAGGAGCATGGGTTTTACAGTTTATAGAAGGTATTTCTCACACTTCTCAATGTTTTTGTGGTAGAAAGAATTCGGAGTTAAATGCTTGGATGCAGGTATCACAAATGGGGATCCGGCATTAGGCCTACTGAGGTCTTGTCAAAAGCTGGGGAGTAAGCCAGAGCTGGGTTGGGGACACTGACCTCATGGCCAAAGCTGGTTCATTGGAGGGTGGTCAGGTGATGACAGGAGTGACTGACATACTGAATCCCCCCCGTTCCTCATACTGTAGGTGTGCATACCAAGTGACAGTCCTACAGTCCCGCAGGTAGGGTGCCACAGGTATGATTCACCCTCATCATAAGGCACAGACACACAAAGGAAGGGACTGATAAGAACTACATATGATTTCTGGACTCAGACACATGACCAGGAGTTCAGAAAAGCCTTCAAGTCCAAAAGGAGAATCTAAAAAATTATCAGAGAGACAGGGCAGACTATGGAGTGGGAATCAGCATTTCAGGAGACAATCAGATCCTCTGTCTAGGGAGATCAATCACTGGGGAACAGTCAGGGCAAATGCTTCCTGGCATCGCTGTGTGCGTGTACAGTCCCAGTGTCCAGTAGTCACGGTGAAGCCCTATAGAAGAGTGTCTTGAAGACAAGACCTGATCCATTTGAAGGGCGGAGACTGCACAGGAGCACATAAGCACATCCCCAGGAGATTTCAGGGTTAAGAAATGTATCACTGTAATCTCATCCTGCTTGCTGCTCTCAGGACTGACCAAGAAGCTGAGATTGCGTGTGGAAATCATTGGAGGAGTCATGTGAGGGCTTGGGACCCTGGCTAGTGTTGACAGTGTGGAGCATCTGTCTTTTCCACTGTGGTCCCAACGATGGATTTTGGGATTCCCTGGGTCCACCCTCTCCATCCACATTCATGCATGGAAAACAGTGGGGACAGGAATTTTCCCAGTCCCAAACTTCCCTGTTGCTTTTCCCCTTTCATTCTTCCTCTCTCTCTCAAATTTAGTTAAAAGAAATTAGATAAGCCCCATTTAAATGATAATGCTAGATCTGGCACACAGAGCTCAAGGTGAAATTAAATTGATTTTCAGAGAAGCAATGAGGTATTTTGCCAGAAGATTAACGGTAAGAGCAGTACGGGGTGGACATAAGTCCAGAAGAACAACTGGGTCTCTCCTGTGTCTCCTTGTTGTTACATCCCTTTGTCACCATTAGTGTTGCCCCTTCAAACTAAAGGAAAGGAATGGTGAATTTTCCTCAACAACAGTATAGGGCAAGAAGGGGAGGGAAGATGGGAAGAAAACCAAGGAGCCGTGACTCAGAAGGAAGGAGGAATCCTTTGACTATTTATCTTGAGTTTGCAACTTCTGGCTACCTGGATGCTTCTAAATGTATCAGTGTTTGAATCTCACCCAAGAACATTATCAAAATCTTTGTGCGTGAGGCTCAGATATTACTATAATTTTTTAAAGCTCTTCAGGTGATTGTAATATGCAGCCTGAGCTGAGATCTAGTGAAGTCTTTCAATAGGCCATGACAAATGCATGTAAGAATTGTAAATTAGGTACAAACAACCGCCTGAATAGTGTGTGTGTATGTATATGTATATCCAGGTGTATTCTTGTTAGTTGCTTATTTAGCTGCTACATTTACATGAATTCTATTATGAAGCTTTCCCCAAAGTATGCTGAGCTGAATACTAGTTCCACAGAGTGTTTATAGGCTGGGAGAATGGGAAAGATAGGTGTTACTGTCAAATGAGTTTGAGAAATTCTGGGTGAACCGTTACCTACGTTGTTTCTTCCTCCTCTTCTTCTTCCCCTCCCCCTCCCTCCTCTCTCCTCTCCCTCCTGCCTCTCCCCTCTTCTCCCCCTTCCGTTGCCCCCTCGCCCTCCTCCTCCTCCTTCTTCTTCATCCCCAATGGGAAACATAATATGAACCAAGCCCCAAACCTAGTTGCTCTGAGACTGAATCATGTTCTTCCTGGGACCATTGCTCTACGGATGTCCTGTGGGAGCATGTGTGGAAGGTAACACTGTAGGTATAGGCTGGAGAATGGATGGAAATAGCTGTCTGGAGGGTGGGGCCTTGCTGCCTGTGACTGCCTCCTTGAAGTCTGCCAAACTTCAATCACAGGAGTGCTTCTTAATTTCAATTTTACTCTTAAACTTCCGCCTGATTGTGTAATCACTAGCTCAATGAATAGTTCCTAAGATTTTTCTCATACAGTTCTGTTAATAGCTCACTAGAGCTTTCAAGCACAGGAGGAGCTTAAGGTAACATGATCTTGTGAAACAGACACTCTTTCATCTTTCTGCTCTGTTTGCCCTTAAAATATATATGGTGTCAGATGTAAGAGACAAACACGGTTTCCTCATATGACAGCCTTTGATGCTCCATTCTGAAAGCTGATTCTATAAACTTGAAATAATAATTTCCTTTTTTAATATTTGAGACCATTTCCCTCTGATATTTTTTTTTAGTTCTTAAAGTGTGATAAAAATTCATTTCAATCAGGTACAGAAGAGATTAGTGTGAATTACTTTATTCATGGCATCTCTGAGGACACCATTCGGGGAAAAGAACCATGGATAATTTAGTGAGGACTGGAATGATGGGAGGAGTGGATGGTCTTCACATTTCCAGAAGATTTTCCAGAAATAAGAGCCCTTCCCTCTATTCTTCCAGAACACACGCCTGCTACCACATTTAATGCAATTTATGTCATCAGCCAAGAAAATGTACTTGATAAGAACCCTGAAGATGGCAAGAATTTCTGCTGATTCCTATAGCTTCAGCCAAAGAAAAATTTCATGTTTATTTCCCCCCCCGTTCCAGCAGTTAGAGCTCTCTCCACTCTCCGAAGGAAACATAGTACTATTCCTTCACTGCTCAGTGGAAACGCAGTGGGGGAAAAAAAAATAGCCCCATTCTTTTATAAGAACTAGGAAAGAATGAGAGAGAAATAAATTCTTCTATCAAATAGACTTTCAAGTGATCATTTCTCTATTAAAGCAATTTTATCTTTGCTCTGGGTTAATGGATAAAATTGGTCCAGTAATGAAGTTGTTGAGACATATAGTCATCATAACAATGAAAATGTTATTATGTAGTATCTTTATTGTTGGTGCTGCATTTGTTGATATTTTGAATTTTTTGTACTATTTGGGAATTCCAGAATGTTGCCTCAATTTCCATTTTGCTGTCTAGAATTTTGCTTATTTTTAAATTTTGTGCTTTTGAGAAAATGCATAATTTGCTTTTAACTAATTTTGCCTTCTATGCTTGTTCTTGAGAGGTTGTTGTCAACCACATCATCCATGATCATGGCAACCAACACAGGTCAAAGAGTTCAATAGAATCTTCCTACTTTTCTTCCTTATCATATCATCACCATACCATAAGGGGTATAATATCTCAAAAATCAAAAGACTTTCATAGTCTACAGGAAGTTATTTCAATGTAGATGATAGCTTTTTATTTTATTTAAAATTTTTTAGTATTGCTAATATAAAAAGTATATTTTATTCAACCACCAGAGGGAGCCCCCAAATATATGGATTCTAAAAGAGAATGAGAGCAAAATAAATAAGGAAACTTTATATGTTTTATGGATACAATAAAATATTTAATCATCTGTGTTTCATGCTATTGTGAACTCATGTGTTGGGTCTTTTGTACATCAAATGCCTAAAATCTTGTTCTACTGCAGATACTGTATCATTTTAATTAATAGTTATTAAATAATCTATGGGTTTATGTTTTTATTTTTTTGAGTTTGGGTCATTGTGTTATTTTAACTTTATATTCCAGTTTCAGACAACAATGATTGATTCCCTGCGTTGAAAATATAATTGTATTTCCCCCACCTTCTCTCTTTTAGTCCCAGTTTTTCTTAAGTTGAACTTTCATGTTATCACGTTTAAAATACTTACATTCTTTTCCGTAGCCATAAATTCACTGTTTACCACATCTTCTACTTTCCTTACTTCTTTGTTTCTATCCATTTCTTGACTTGCTAGATTTTACTGTCAACTATTTTATTTAAGAAGGGTCTTTGAGTTCTTGTATCCTTGATGTCTTCCATGTTTGGGAATGACTGCTTGTTGTCTTAACGCGTATGACATATAGGGTGAGTACAATACTGTCAGGTCATATGTTCTTTTCCTTATCTATGGCTTTATTTTCCCTTTAGGAGAATCAAGTGTTTCCTTTTTTCCCCTCAAATATTATGTGGGTGTGGAACAGGGAAGGAAATTATCCAACTGTTTCCTGCAGGCAGAGCAAGTCCCTGCAGAACTGGCTGTCCCTGGTAATGATGGGTCCTGGATCTCCCAAAACATCCTTTTTTTAAATGTCTACCATCTTGTAAATAAGCCTCCTAGTCACATTTACTTACTGGGTTTTCTCTCTCTCTCTCTCTCTTTCTCTCTCTCTCTCTCTTTATTGAGGTATAATTGATATACAAAAAAACTGCTCATGTTTAGTGTATACAATTTGAAAGTGTGGACATATGCATATGCTGGTGATACTGTCACCACGATTAAGGTAATAAACATATCTATCACCTCCAAAAGTTTCCTTGTGTCTGCCTCCCCGACTCTAGGAACACTTAGTAGGACAATTCTGGGGTGGAGGGCAGTTCCTGGATGTGCTCCGTGTTTATTTGTTGCCTACTCTGTACCCTACTTTAAAGCGTTCCAAAGTTTTCTCACGCAGTAACATAATCAACTGTATTTTGTGGCTGTGGAAACTGTCATGCACAGAGGTTAAACAAATTACCCAAGGCCATGGAGCAGATGAGCGAGAGACCTGGGAGCGGATCCAGGACTCTGCACTGCTCAGTTGACACAATGTCTTCCACTGTTACACCAGGCTGCAAGCTGGCCCACTTCTTCCCACCACACTTAACTAAAATCAGGTATCGTAATTACCATTTCTGAGTTGAAGTCAATAGTATTTCACCACCACAATTAGAATGTTGTCTCAATAGAAAAACAAATTACAAGCAATGAATAAAGGTGAAATGTATTCATTCAGAGTAGTGTTGATATATTCAATCCTTCTTCACATCCTTTAACCTCTCATTCTCTCCAGGCTGCTTATAAGCATATTCAATGTGTCGACAAAAAATTTAAATAAAGATACTGCCAGGATATCAGCATTTTGGACAAAGAAAAAAATTTTCTATTTGATGTTAGCATAACTCTGCATTTGAACTAGGTATCTCTCTCTCTCTCTGTGGATATTTAAAAAGCTATTTGTAAATAAAGTAAAATATTAAATACATAAAGGCACCTTTTGACTTACATTTTTCCACAAAGCACAGCCGCTCTCTAACAAATATATATTTACCAGATCAATCAATTATGGTCTTCGGCAAGCCAAAAGAGTTCACTTCCCTTCAAATCTAAAAAGCCTAAGCAATAATACGGTCTTTCAGACACAAAGGAGAAACAGCAGCCTTCTGTGTCCCATCATGATTGTTTCCTGGACCAGCTGTAGTCACAGATGCCCATGGAGTAGGCCACAGCCAGGCGCTGCAATGCTGTAGCTCCCTTCAGGGGCATCCAGAGTGCTATTTTCCCCTTCCTGGGTCCTCCACTGCCCCTGCCACATCTCCTAAGAAAGCCGCAGGGCTGATTTTGTGCTGAAGTGCAGGGTCCCTCACCGCACACTGTAACCTGCACTACCACAGACTGCTGCCTCCTCAGCTTACCACAGGGGGCAGACGCTGACTGAGAAAGTGGTTCAAGAAACAAATTCTTAAGGAAAAGCAGGGAGATACAAAAACGTAATAAATAAATAAAATAAAAATAAAATAAATTTTAAAACATTTTCTGGTTTCACCTTCAATAGCACATCTCACGAGAAATGGTTTATTTCACTTATTTAAAAAACAAACAGCTCTACATTAATGCTGAAGATGTATGAACTTAAGGTTTAAAGCTAGGACGATTTAAAATTTTTCTGCAGAAAACTACTTCTAGGTGGTGTGCTCGTTTTTATAGTTTGTATGTCAGATTTAATAGTTCTATGAATATGTTTCACTCAAATGTCCCAGCTTTGTTATAATCCTCCAAATGAATAATGCATTTCTCAGAAAGTATCCTTCCCAAAGCAGAAAATACTATGAACATTATAACTTCCTTTGCCAGTCCATGGTTTTTCATCCTTTGCTATACGTTTTTAAAAATGTAAGCAAAGGCTCATAAAGTATTGTTATTCTTAATCAGCTGAGCTATTATTCATGAAAAATTCAAAAATCTCAACCTGTGGAAAGCATTGGGAAGAAATATCACTGCTGATTATTGCTCTGTGCAGACTTTCTTGTGTTACACTAACTTTATGTTAGTGTGGTGGTGTCAAGCATGGACTCTGGGGCTCGCCTGCTGCGATCTGAAATTTTGCTTCACCACTTACTGAGTTATCTTGAGTATGTTACTCGAATTTTTGTGCCTCAGTCTTCTCATCTATAAAATGGACATAATAATGGTACTTAGCATGCTGTTATGAAGATTAAATGAGCTAATATTTGTAAATTATGCATATTTATTAAAAACAGAACAGTGCTTGATAGGGTATTTTATACATAAAATAAAGCACATATTTTTTATAGTATCACACAGCTCCACATCAATATGTCCATATTAATGATTGGGTCTCTTTTCTCTACCTGTCTGGAATGCTTGAGTTAGAATCCATTTGACAGTGGGATATATTAGGGAGCTGCCTGGGTCCCAGTATTTTCATCTAAAAAATGGTGATGATGATCTTGCCTTGGAGGTCTGATGTGCAGTAAAGGGAGGGAGCATGCATGAAGTGCATGAAGTGCTTAGGAAAGGATCTTACTGGTAATAGGCCTTCCATAAATGCTCACTGACAAATGGAAATAACTACATGCAAAGTCATCATATAAGTTCAAACCACAGAAAGGTTCAAGAAGATAAAATTACTATCATAGAAACAAAACAATTGTTTATGGAAAGGGTCAGGTCATTTTGTCTTTTTATTATCAGAGTCAAATTAGAAATTTTCATTCTATAATTTCCAAAGAATCTATTCAGAGAGAACTTCAAGAAAATTTCATCCCTCCAGGGTTTTATAGACATTTTTTTGGCTTAAACAGAATAAAAATGTCAATATTTTAATGATACATCTCTACTTAATGGAAAAGCCTTATAGAAATACTGTTAAAGTTTATTTAGAGGCAAACAAGGAACATCAAGATACTTGTAAGTTTCTTGCTTCTTTGTGCTACTCAGTGGTAGAGGAATAACCATTCATAGTTTCCTTTGTAAGGATGATCAGAGAGAAAAATGAAAATCATTTGTCTAAGTACAAATCAATTATTTTCATGTGAAAAAGAGGTAAAATTGTGTGGTCTGGAGTAGACACAATTTTTATTTTAATGAACTGGATTTTAGTTTCAGATGACTGGAAACGGGCTTTAGCTCCTCCACCCCCATACATTATGACATATTCAATAAATATATTTGCAAGTATTTGCTGCTGCTGCATAAGACTTTTCTCACCTGTGGGCAATTCCAGATAATTGAGAATTGCTTTAGTTCTGGTGAAAAATAAGCATAAT
Source organism: Indri indri (assembly GCA_004363605.1). Classification (NCBI taxonomy): domain Eukaryota; kingdom Metazoa; phylum Chordata; class Mammalia; order Primates; family Indriidae; genus Indri; species Indri indri. Next base: position 29,927 of record RJWJ010011486.1, on the reverse strand, counting down.
ATTAGAACCGGGTCTTTGGTGGATGGTAGGACAGGTTGGACTTAGGAATGTAGGTTCTGAGGAACACATAGGCCTACTGAGTTACGACGGAGTATCTGGGAAAGCTCTTGAGTGTGGGTGATTGGAAGAAAATGAGCAGGCTCCAATGAAGACTGTAGTCAATGAGCAAGAGATGAAAGGAGAATATGAGGCTGAGAAGTACTGGGTGGGAAGAGCTTATGTCAGGGCAGTCCTTCTAGCACCAGATAGAAACCATTCTGTCACTATGTTGAATAGAAATGGCAATATTGGGCAACTTTGTCTTTGTTCCTCTTCTAAGCAGGAATGTTTTCAATTTTTCCCTGTTCGGTATGATGTTGGCTGTGGATTTGTCATATATGGCTTTTAACATTTTGAGGTAAGTCCCATCTATGCCTATTTCGTTAAGCATTCTTATCATAAAAGGGTGCTGAATTTTGTCAAATGCTTTTTCTGCATCTATTGAGAGGATCATATGGTCTTTGTTTTTACTTCTATTTATGTGGTGAATTACATTTATAGATTTGTGTATGTTGAACCATCCCTGCGTCTCTGGGAGGAAGCCCACTTGGTGGTGATGCATTATTTTTTTGATGAGCAGCTGAATTCAGTTTGCTAGGATTTTATTGAGAATTTTTGCATCTATATTCATAAGGGATATTGGTTTCTAGTTTTCTTTTTTTGTTGAGTCCTTTCCTGGGTTTGGTATCAACGTGATGTTGGCTTTGTAGAACATGTTGGGGAGGATTCCTCTCTTCTCGATATTATGGAATAGTATCTGGAGTCTAGGGACGGCACCCTAATTCCTAGGAAAACTGATACAGACAACACAGAACAAAAGACCTCCTGGGAAAGATACAGTTTTAATAGAGCAGAACTTGGTTACTGAAACTGAGCTGCCAGACAACAGTCTAAATTTGAGGATTAGGATATACCACGAGAATAAGATTTAAAATTTCTCTGGTTAGGGAAAACATAGGTTTTTAAAAGCTAGGTTAAGACTGAATCTACAAGTGACAGCCTTATGGTGTAGCATAATTAACACTATGTTCACCAGTATCTTATAGCAAATAAATTTATGAGTTTCATACAAGGGTTTCTTTTAATACCCTTTACAAAGGCAGATGGCACAGAAAACCAAAGCGCAGTTCAGTAAAAGTCAAAGCAGGGCCATTTAGTAGGTATTTCATGGATCCCTGTGATTTGCTTTTATGCCAAGGAGTTTTTGCTTTGTGCAGTGGTGCCAATACTAAAGAGTCGAGGTCATACATTTCTTTTTATGGAGACAAAAGTTGGATTCAGAAGTCTAAATGAGTATGGAAAGCTGGGGATGGTGAATAAAATAATTTTCATTACCTCTATTAGAAGGTGAATGATGAAGGCAAAGCAGACTTGCGGCCTTTGGAGTGCACGCCCCTTGGATTGCTTTTCTCTTTTTTGAACAAACTATTTTGGACTCCACCAGTAGAATTAAAGGGCTTCAGGATTTGCTCCTGGCATGGACAGTTCAAACCCAGCAGAGAGTTGACAGCATGGAGGATACTCCTGACATAGGTGGTCCTACTGGTACCATGCCTTTTCTCTGGTGTGGGCAGCTAGCCAAATGGTAAAGGCCTCATCCTGTGAAGGCTTGCTTCTGTTTCAAGAGAAGATCACACAGAAGAAAGGGAAGAGAGGCAAAGGCCCTACTTGAATGATGCAGGGTTCTTATACTCTCACTATTTCCCCTAAAAGAACTGTATTTCTGATCAGATTTTTTAAATGAAATTTAAATATGAAATTATTTAAATCTTGACATCGGAATTGTCCTCCAGTACTAAATGCCTGCTAGAAAAAAACAGAATAGTTTTTTTTTGAGGGAAAGCATTACCACTGAAAATCTCTATACTCAGCCAAATTATTGGTCATGTGCTTTGGCAACAGAAAGTTCTTTTCTCATATGCAAAATCTCGGAAAATACACTGCCCACATTCACTTTAAAAAAAAAATTTCACCACTCAAATAAGAGATTAATTAAAATAGAAATCACAAAAATGAGGAAGTTATGGTATAAAATAACAGCTAGGAAGCATTGAAACTATTTGAACATTGTTTTCTTTAACAACTGTAAAAATTCATGTCAGTATAAAAATTCTTTAAAAGGAAGATAAGTAGCAGGTATTAAAATTAAATTGGGCCTAAGAAGCCAGATTATCTTTTATTAAAATTAACAAGTGAGGTGGGGGAGGTGACTGGAGGTGAGGAAGTAAAGCATGCTTCATTTCTCATCTTTCATAGGAGGAAGTCAATGGATAACATTTTGCACTGATATAGAAAATTTTAATGTATATGTTACAGTACATTTAAAATGTATTAATTTTCAGTAGAAACAGAAAAACAGGGTGACTTTTAAATCACTATAGAATTAAGCAAACAAAATATCCATATAGGGACATGCAAGTGAAAGGAAACAGAGAGAAAGCACAAAATAAACAGAGCATGAACACAGTGATGTTCATATGAGTAAATATTTCATGTAGAAACCATAAATGGAAAAAAGGTTAAACTCACTATTATAACACAAAGATTAAAATTTGGTCCCTCTAACATATCTAAATATGCACAATACACAAAAATTACCCCAAAATAAACTAGTAAAAAGGTAAACAGGAAAAGGATGGGCAAAGGTATATTTAGCAAACAACATCTAAATAAAGGAATGGGACTATTAATATCCATTAAAATGGAATTCCAAAACAAAACCAGCAAATGGAAGAAAGATAAAAGTTACCATCCATACTAAAGATGTAATAGAACCAAACTCTGTGGAGCAAGTAACATGGTATACACATACAGCCAGAGACTGCTAAAGAAAAAGGAAAGGAATTGTTTCCAGATATATTACCACTACTTTCAATTTTTGACAGGTGATTAAGTATAAAATAAATTAGGATATAGAGTACTCTAACTAATAGGTTTAAGTTATCCTAAGTGAAGTATGTCAGAGATAGAAAAACAAACACCACATATACTCACTTAAAAGTGAGAGGTAAACGATGTGTATGCATTAACATGCACAGTGGTATAATGGACTTTAGAGACCCAGAAGAGGGCAGGGTGAGAGGGAGTGAGGGATCAAAAATCACTTATTGGGCACAATGTATACTATTCAGGTGATGGGAACACTAAAAACCCTGACTTCACCACTATACAATTCATTCATGTAACAAAAAGCCACTTGTATCCCCTAAATCTATTCAAATACAAAAAAAAAATTAAATTTCGGGGTTTCTATTTCTGCCAATAATGCAGAAAATGTGCCTTGAAAAGCCTCCCAACAATGTATATTTCTATATGGATAAAATATAACAAATTTTGAATGAGTTCACTATAATGTAAGGGGATTCTTGGGGGTAAAAAAACTCAGAGTTAGAAAACTGATTGGGAAATTGAACTGAAATCTATAACTCCCCTGAAGAATAGTCGCAGAAAAACAGAAAGCTTTCCCAGGAGACCAGGCCTTGTAGGCAAGGGGAGAGATTAGAAATAAACCTACTGAAGAAAGTTGAGAAACAAAAGGGCTAAAATACTAGTACAAGAGTAGATGAAAAAAGCAAAGCAAAACAAACAAACAAACAAAAAAACAACAAGAAAAACTTCTTGTGAATAAAGGTAGAAGACAAAGAAGCATATTTGTTTTGGCCGGTACTTTAAGTGGGCAAACAAACAGCAAACAAAAAGATTTCCACTGAGAATGTGTAACCACATTGATTTGGAGTTCAAATTTAAACTATTCATGTAGTTTAGGAAACCACAAGCTGAGAAATGAACTTGATTGCAAAGCAAACAAAATATATGTCATGCATATCAAAAGACAAGTAGAATGGAATAGAAAGAAAGGACAGTATAAACAGCATCAAATAAGATGCTAAATTACATTGGAAAAAAAAATGTAAATCCTCTAAAGAGGGATGTCTCTTTATTCCAGGCCAGAGGAATATTCTACAGATAAAGTTCATTGAATAAAAATTCACAATCAAAATTAAAACACACAAAAAAATCAGCCACAGTGAATGAGAATAACTGCAACATAAAATACGGGAAAGAAAAATATATACTAAAAAGAACAAGTATTTTAAAAGCAAACAAACAAGAATTTACAAGGAAAAATAAAATCAAACATATGTTTCATAGCACTTTTAGAAGAAGAGAACTGAGATGATGAGAGAGAGGATCTCTTTAAAGAAATAAACCCTAGGATTTTCCCTTACTGATTAAAAGCATGAATCCTTGTATTCAAGAAGCACACACACATGAAAACAAAGATGAAATCAATACCTAAATTCATCATAGTTCCCTAACAGATCTTTCCTACTAAAGGTAGAGAGATCTTTAAAAAGCCATAGAAAAATAAACCTACACATGAATAAAATCAATAGCAAATATCTTAATAATGGAAGGCAGAGGAGAATGAAGAAATATTTTCAAAGTGCTGAGAGAAAATATCCTGGCATTTTTACCCTCTTTCAAGAATGAGAGTGAAAAAATTAGGGCAAATAAAACACATATTAAGGAACTTGGAGAGAACATACTTCAGAATGAAGGAAAATTGTCCTAGAAAGAGTACAAGGTGCAATGTTAAATGGAGGAAAAGAACTTCACATACTGAACATGTGAGTAAATATAAATAAACATATTGAACATTTTTATATTGAACATATAAAACAATAAGGTCGACATTTTGGAGTAAATAAATCAAATATAAAATGCTGCACAACAATAGCATTAAAGATGAGATGAAGTCAATCAGAGTTAAAATGTTATAAGATCTCTTTTGTTGTTTTCAAAAAACAGCAGAGAAAGGAAATTTTAACTTTTAATCTTAATATTAAAATTCTTAAAATAGCCATTAGAAAAATAGAAATAGGGTATATAAATTATGAAAGAATAGGGAAAAGAAATGAAATACAGAAAATTTAGTCTTAAATAGGCATAAAAAGAGAAAAAAGAGGCCGTAAACACAGGACAAATAGCAAATGCAAAATAAGATGATAGAAAGAATTCCAAATATTTCCATAATGAAAATAATATAAATGGATCATGCTCGCCAATGAAAATAAATAGATCGACAGATTATATTTTAAAATATCAGCTATATTCAATTTAGATACAGCAACTTAAGGTTACAGAAAGATGGCCAAAGGAAAAGGTACCCAGAAGATATTAACCAAAAGAATCTATGATTAATATATTAATATCAACAAATTACATTTTAAGACAAAAAGTAGGAAATAAAAGGTCTACTACTTAAAGATTAAGTACTCAATTAATCAGCCAACCATATATTTGTTGGTCAGTTCCCTGTGTACACCTGGCAGTTAATCTGCTTTCGCTTAGTTTCTCTTGTATTGTGGCTTTTCTCTGATTAATTGTAGCCATCTTTTTTTATATTCTAGATATTAATCATTTATAGTTGAAGCATTGCAAATATTTTATCCCAGTACGTGTTTGTCTTTTCAAACATTTGTGTTGTATTTAGAGATTGGTTCAGTTTTCTCCTTGAACTAACCTTGAATGCAGTGTTGAGATTCTTGCTGAAAGGAAATGTGACCGAAGTAAGTCACTACACAGTGGCATATGATTAGCAAACTTACCGTACACAGTTAATTATGATGAAGTGCCCAGTGATACAAGTATTAGGAGGACTGAATGTGCTGTGTTTAACTTTTGTGGCTCCTCGGTGTAACGAAGCACTTTTAGAAAGAAAATGATATATCAAGTCTTAAATCTTTTAAGTGATGGGATGCTCAGTCAGGTCACATTTATAGAACCAGAGAATTGCTATGGTAAATCTAAAATCATTTTGGAGTACAAGCTATTTCCTTCCAAGTCACTTCGTACATACACCCCTGGAGCATGTCGAAAATTGACACTAGTTATAAGATGCTTGAGGTGAATCTTGAAAAGTATCTCCTTGTAACACAATTCCACCACAAAAGATCATTAAAGAGTTCATAGTAAGAAAAAGCTGATGTCTTCAAACACAGGAAAGACGGCTGCTTCCACTAGCACAGAAAGTTCAGAGTGATTTCTTATTTCTTGAAGTTCTATGATAATATCTCTGAAAAATAAGAAACAAAGTTTAATTGCATGGATTTCAGAGTGTGAATTTATAGTATCACTAAGTATCTCATGTGAAAATTAGGGCATTGATTGGGAAGGAGTGGTACCCTGAGACTTGGAATGGAGATACTTGGGAAGACTTGGATGATGCTAAGATTGTTGAACTTCTAACTCACTCTGAACTTTTCCATGAAAGACCTCAAAGAGGTAGGGCAGTGATGTTGTTCACGTTCCCATCTTCCTATTGACCTGTACTGAATGTGATCGGTCTTTGAAAAGTATTGCATTATTTTATTTATTTATTAATTTAAATTTTTTTTTCATTTCAGCCTATTATGGGAGTACAAATGTTTAGGTTACGTATATTGCCTTTGCCCCACCCGAGTCAGAGCTTTAAGCATGTCCATCCCCCAGACATACCACACCCATTAGGTGTATATATAGCCATCCCCCCCATCTGCCTGACACCTGATGAATGTTATTACTATATGTGCACTTAAGTGTTGATCAGTTAATACCAATTTGATGGTGAGTACATGGATGCATGTTTTTCCATTCTTGTGATACTTCACTTAGTAGAATCGGCTTCAGCTCTATCCTGGATAATATAAGAGGTGCTTTATCACCATTTTTATTGTGTGGCTGAGTAGTACCCCATGGTATACATACATAACATTTTATTAATTCAGTCATGTATTGATGGGCACTTGGGTTGTTTCCACATCTCTGTAATTGTGAATTGTGCTGCTAAAAGACATTCAAATGCAGGTGTCTATTTTATAAAATTTTTTTCACCTTCGAGCAAATACCTAGTAGTGAGATTGCTAGATCAAATGGTAGGTCTACTTTTAGTTCTTTGAGGTATCTCCATACTGCTTTCCATAGAGGTTTTATTAGTTTGCAGTCCCACCAACAGCATATGAGTGTTACTAATTTCTCTGTACCCACACCAGCATTTGCTGTTTTGGGACTTTTTGATAAAAGCCATTCTAATGGGAGTTAAGTGGTATCTCACTGTGGTTTCGATTTGCATTTCCCTGATGATTACAGATGTTGAGCATTTTTTCATATGTTTGTTGGCCATTAGTCTGTCTTCCTTTGAAAATTTTCTATTCACATCTTTTTCCCGCTTTTTAATGGGGTTTGATTTTTTTCTTGCTGATTTCCTTAAGTTCTTTATAGATTCTAGCTTTTAGCCCATTATTGGATGTATAGCATGCAAATATTTTCTCCCATTCCATAGATTGTCTACTACTGGCTCTAATGACGATTTCCTTGGCTATGCAGAAGCTTTTTAATTTGATCAGGTCCTATTTATTTACTTTTGTTGTTGCTATGATTGCTCTGAGGATCTTCTTCATAAATTCTTTGCATAGGCTGATGTCTATAAGAGTTTTTCCAGAATTTTCTTCTAGAATTCTTATAGTTTCATGCCTTAGGTTTAAGTATGTTATCCTTTGTGAGTTAATTTTTGTGAGTGGTGAGAGGTGCGGATCCTGTTTCAGTTCTCTACATGTGGCTAACAAGTTTTCCCAGCACCATTTATTGAATAGGGATTCTTTTCCTCAATGTGTGTCTTTGTCTGCTTTGTTAAAAATCAGATGGCAGTATGAGTATGGTTTCATATCTGGGTTCTCTTTTCAGATCCATTGGTGTATGTCTCTGTTCTTGTGCCAGTACCATGCTGTTTTGGTTATGATAGCTTTGTAGTATAGCTTGAAGTCTGATAAATTGATGCCTCCCAATTTGTTCTTTTTGCTTAAGGTTCCTTTTGATACATGGGTTCTTCTCTGGTTCTGTAAAAAGTATAGAGTTATTTTTTCTAGATCTGCAAAAAACAATCTTAGCATTGTAATAGGGATTGCATTGAATCTGTAGATTGGTTTGGGTAGTATAGATATTTTGACAATGTCTATTTAACATTTAACAATGGTGACCCTGCCGATTCATGAACATGACATGTTTTTCCATCTGTTTAAGTCCTCTGCAATCTCCTTCCACAGTGTTTCATAGTTCTCCCTGTAGAGGTCTTTCACCTCCTTAGTTAAATGTATTTCTAGGTGGACCAACAACCTTTATGAATATAGATGTAAAGATTCTTAATAAAATCCTAACAAACCAAATTCAGGTGCTTATCAAAAAGATAGTCCATCATGAGCAAGTGGGCTTCATCCCAGAGATGTAGCCATGGTTCAACATACATAAAACTATAAATTTAATTTACCACATAAATAGAAGTAAAAACAAAGACCATATGATCCTCTCAATAGATGTAGAAAAAGCATTTGACAAAATTCAACACCCTCTTATGATAAGAATGCTTAACAAAATAGGTATAGATGGGACTTACCCCAAAATAATAAAAGCTATATACAACAAACCCACAGGCAATATCATACTGAACAGGGAAAAATTAAAAGCATTCCCTTTTAGAACAGGAACCAGGCAAGGTCGCCCTCTCTCACCACTTTTATTCAACATAGTGCTGGAAGTCCTAGCCAGAGCAATCAGACAAGAGAAGGAAATCAAGGGTATCCAAATGGGGGCAGAAGAGGTCAAACTAGCGCTCTTTGCTGATGATATGATCTTATATCTAGAAAACCCCAAAGATTCTGCCAAGAGACTCCTGGAATTGATAAGCAAATTCAGCAAAGTGTTAGATTACAAAATCAATGTATGCACATCAGTAGCATTCATATATGCCAACAACAGTCAAGCTGAGAACCAAATCAAAAACTCAATACATTTAACAATAGCAACAAAGAAAATGTATTTTCTTTTTTTACTGTTTTTATGTGCCATGCTTTAGTGTGCTTTTGCTTCTAATAGCAAACACTTGTGGCACTTGTTTTGGTATAATTAACTTCAGGATAATGGTGCCTAGTTTGCCTGAATGAACATCCATATGTGTCTGGGAATTTATATGTCCTGAGAGTATCCATTTATCACTGACTGACACATATTGAGGTATGAAAATTCTAGATTCCTTGTGATGAGTCTTACTTAGCTCACATCCCATAGTTGGCTGTAGGATTAAGTGGAAGCTGCCTTTTGTAGGGCTTAGTCTGAGATTGTGACCTTGCTTGTCTTTGACCCATCCCTGCCTTTCTCCTCTTCTCACCCTTACTGGTTTTACCTGGGAATACTCTCTTATTAAATTACTTCTTAAGTATTTTGTTCAAGGTCTTATAGGAGGGCATTGGTAGAGTTGAGATTTAAACACAGGTATTAAAATTTTTTACTCAGATTCTATGTTTTTAGCCACTTTGCAATGTAGACATCTAAGCTAACAATATATTACCAAAAATAATAAAAATTAGGACTAACCACAAATAAGTAACCATGGAAAATGCATATCTCTCCCAAAAGAGGTTTTTCAAAATTGTTTTGAGCAATGGCAATTATAGAAAATACTGTGGATCTGCTCAAAGTGATTACCCTAAGGAATGTCACTCACACAGATATAGGAACAAGACTCAATTGGATGTGTAGTTTTGGGTTTATTAAAATTGTCTATCACATGGTCATGTGCCATGCCTGTTGTATCTATCTCTTCAAATGCCATTCCTGTAGGGTCAGTCCTCAATATGCATTTTAAAAATTATAATGAGGGTTATTCTCTCTCTTTCTTAATTTTCTACTTTATCTTTTACAGTGTCTAGAAGCATGGAACAAATGTTTATTGATTTATTAAAACTTAGGGCAAATAGGTTACAGATGTCTTCCTGAAAAAAATCTCTCCTATAGTTTCACTCAGATCCAGAAGTAGAGACACCTTAAAAATATTTCCATTTCTCCTGTTTTGCTATATGCCTCATTGGCACTGTGGGTAGTTGAATGACCTACAGAATTACCATGAACATTTAACCTGCACCTAACATGTAGCCCATCAAGTGCTGAAATGAAATGAGTGTTGATATGAAGGCAATGCTAGACTTGGTTATAAAATTTTAGCACCCTTTTTGATAGGCTTTTTAATCATATTTTTTCCAAAAGCCAGCACTGAAGAAAAGTATGTTTTTATTTAAAACATAACTGTGATTCTAGTCCTATTAACATACTATTTTTCTTTTAAATATATTTTGATACCAGATATTACTTATATTTTGCTTATTGTTTCTTTTAATATCTTTAATCCTAAGTGTTAAAAAAATTCAATCATCTTTAAGCATATGTATTCTTGCTGAAAATAATGGATGTAACAATTTTAGTTATATTAATTGACCATAAAATTTATACTTATTAGCACATGTAATGTCTTCCATGTGTATGGTGTTATATAAGTTTACTGAGATTAAATGTTTTCCAATATCAATGTTTTTTTCTTCCACATAACTTATGAAAATAAATTGACAGTCAGTAATTTTATCTTTTCAGAGGTTGATTTTGTTTTAGTATGTGAGTAGGAAGACCAGCTATTAACATCTTGTATGTGTTCTCTAATTTGATTATCTTAATCTTGAAGCCAGATTTGCTGAAAAGTGAGAAGAATGGAGTTAAGTACAGCAACAAAAATAAATATGTTTTTTATTTTGTATAGCAGAGGATTACCAATGAGCATGATGATTTTGTATCTTTACTGATGAAAAATGACTGACTGGTAAGGAGTGAACATTCTGGCAGGAAACAGAAAGCAGACACATAATTCACAAACCAGACAGTGAAAGAGAAGCCCCTGAATAAAAATAAGCTTGGATATTATGTGTGGATGGCAGAGTGCAGTGATGAAGGCTGCCACCCCAGTAGGAAGGGCAATGGCATTGAGCTCTGAGCACATTGCATCTGCAGATAGTAAAGAGCAATATAAAGTGTAAAAGAATATTCGGCTGTAGAAAAGTGATGGGATTATTTACAGGAAGAATAATTATGAGGTACTTTAAAATGGGGAAATACAGTTTCACTTTCTCCTCATGCATACTTAATACAGTTTGGGCCTAGCCTGACATGCGCTATGAATAAACTTTGGAGAACACATCTAATCTGTGTGCATATGGACAGCATTAAACATAGAAGGTAACTGATGCCCAGAGAAGCTAACTGGCTTTCCAAGGTCCTGAAAATCAGCCCAAACTGAGACTAATGCCAACACTTTTCGGATATCAGATTATGTACATGTGTTTGTACTTGAATGTTAATGTTCCATTTCCACCTTTTAATACAAAGTAGAAATATTTCAATTAGCAGGCATATTTATAATATTTACTCTACTTTATGTTCCTCAATTCAATTCAACTTCAAACACTTATTGCATGCCCAATATGTGTGCACGCTATAGTTAGAAAATGCAAAGTTGAAAGAGACACTGTCCTTGCATTTGAAAAGAGCTCATATATTATTAAGAGAATCTAATACAGAAGTACAGTCATAGGTTTCTTAATGACCAGGATATGTTCTGATAAATGCATTGTTAGGCAATGTTGTCATTATGCCAACATCATAGAATGTACTTATACAAACCTAGATGATATAGCCTACTACCCACCCAAGCTATATGGAATAGCTTATTGCTCCTAGGCTATAAACCTGTACAGCACATTACTGTACTGAATACTGTAGGTAATTGTAACACAATGGTTAGTATTTGTGTATCTAAACATAGAAAAGGTACAGTAAAAATATGGTATTATAACCTCATGGGACCACTGTCATATATGCATATATGAAATGTCCTTATGAGGCACATGGCTGTACATCCAATATGCCAATAGTGCATTTCCCAACCTGCCTGATCATGAGGTTTACCCATGGCACATTAAAATAGAGATTCATGTGTCTCTGTCTTGGATATTAAGATACCTAGGTCTGGAGTAGACACTGTTTTAATTATTTAATAAACATTCTAGGTGATTCTTATAATCAAGCAGTTTGGGGAGACACTATTGGCATAGTTTCCAAATTCATCTGCACGTTGGAATCACCTGGGGAACTTCAAAAATTACAAATTCCTCTGTTCCATCCACCTCCCACCCCAGAGACTGTGATTTGATTAATTGTTTGGGGGCATATCCTTGGATATGGGTTTTTTAAGTGACCCTCCATTTGATTCTAAGACATTCGCTAATTTGGTAACTACTACTTCACTATGCTGTGGAGATACGGTGCCCAAGGAAGGTATTGAGAAGTAAATACCACCCAAGACATTCTTAGACTAATATATGTTGAAAACCTACAGTGTTACAAATACCTTTCATATATTATCTTTTAATCTTCAAAATAAACCTATTGGGATAACATATATTTTATAGATAAAAATTTTGAAGTTTAGAAAACTTATTCAAGCTCACAGAGTTTGAAAGTGGCTGAGCAGGCATTTAAAATTAGATTTGTCTGAATTTTGAGCTTGAGCCTCTGTCACTTGGCAAGACTGACTTGCAGATGCAGCTTGAAGGATAGAAAGGTTTGCAACTGACAGAAATTGGGATGCAAGACATACCAAGGAGAGACATCGATGTCAGCAAAGGAAGAAGTGTGATAAGTCAAGTTGGAAAGCTTGGCTACAGAAAAGGAGGCCTTGAATTCATTGACTACTTGGCTAATCATCAGATGATTGCTTGATTGACACATTCATTCAACACTTTGCTATTTTATGACAAACGTTACATATTAACATATAAAAAATAACTACCTTTGGATTGAATTTCCTAAGTTAAACATTTACCTGGACTTTAGAGCTTAAACTTATTTCAATTTTTATTTGCTTATTTCTGTTAATGTAGTACCCCAAATTATATATAATTATATATATATTTATATATATATATATATAAAAGTTGAAGTCTGTGTTATAGTTGTAGGCAGGGTGCTAAAGAGTGCTGAATAATCACTTTTGCTGAGATTTTAAAAGACCAGTGATACATATAGTTTAAAAAAAAAATACAGGGAATACATTTGTCTTTCCTAGCAAGTAGGACTCCAGAGGTTTTTAGACTAGGCAAATTATGTTAACATTTATTACCAAATTTCTTTCTTTGCTTCCAGGTAGATAACTACCTTCTATCCAGAGTCCTCTTTTTTCCAATACAATTTGAGTTCTTCTGATAATCAAAGGGAAAATATAGTGGGGTGTTTGTTGTCTAAAAATAGCTAATCTCTCTTTTTGCAGAAAGGGATCATCATAAGACCAGTAGACAAAAGGAGCCATTAGAAAACAGAGACTATTTGGGGAGTGGGAAGAAGAGCATCTTAAAAGCTCTTAGACTTGAATCTTTGAGTGAGAAGAGTTTCCTGGACACAGAGTCATGTTTTTTCTGTTGATTATTAAGTTGCTGTCATGTACATCGGTCATGTTCATAGAGGACCTATACTTTATCAATATCAACAAGCAAGCACTAAAATCTATGACACAACAAAGTGACACTACAAGAGTCTTTTGCCCCATTGTTTTTTTCCATATAAAGGAATAAAATGCTTATGGCATGATGATTTTAATGTTTGGTATCACCTTATTTAGAATTTAGAAATTTGTATGTGCATTTGATCATTGTTAATTTGTCAAATATATGTTTTTAAGTATCTATAATATAATGTTCCAGGCAGTGTACTATGTGATGAGGACACAGAGCAAGCAAAAGAGAACATTCCCTGTCCTCACTGATCTTCCAATCTAGTGGGAAAAACAATAAAATAATCATACAAACATATAATTGATATACATCAAATGTCATTTATTATATTATATAATCAATACAATAGTGTGAACATTAGTACACATTAAGGAATTACCAATTTAGTAGGAGGAATATATTTCAAATGAACAGTTTTTTATTGGCACAAAAAGAAACAAATACATGAATGGTTCAGATTGGAGACTCAAATTCAAATCTTTGTGGGGAACTTCATTTCTAATAAGGGTAGAATTATCATCTAGTAGGGAAATGTTATTTTGTTTGCTAAATGTTTTTGACATATTTGCATGTTTAAATTTTATAAAAATATCAGAAAATTATTTAGGAATATATATATATATGGAGAGAGAGAGAGAGAGAGAGAGAGAGAGAGAGAGAATGTGTGTGTGTACATATATATATATCTCACCAGCAAAAGTTGGGCAACCTGAAAGGTCATGGCCAGAGAATAGTGAATAGTGTGAAACAGTTCCTCCCCCAGGCATGTAGGAGGTTTGAATTAGAGTTGTAGGGCATATGAAGAAAAGACAGTTAGGGGCCAGAATTTATAAGGCATGAAATAAGATGCCAAGGAGTCTGGAATTTATTCCTTAGGCATTGGCGAATCATACAACATTTCGAGTAAAGAATAGCAGGATCATATCTTCATTGTTAGATACACAATTCTGGCGATACAAAGGTAAAGTTGAAGTCGATTGGAGAAATGGATGAGAAGGCAAGACAGGAGGCACACACACCAGTCAGGCAGCTATTGTACTAACGCAGGTGAGGAATAAACAAGGCGACCTCATTACCGAGCGGCACTAAGAACAAAAAAGACCAAATTCTTTACAAAGTAAAGTAGAAGGGACGAATAAATTTATTTGAATAGGAGAGTAGACAAGAAAGAGGAAGAAAATACAATGACTCTGAGCCTCCTAATATAAAGAATCAAGGGCAAATTTGTCATAATTTCAGTAAAAGTCTAGAATTTGAGCCTGGAGTTCTGATATAAAAAGATCATTGGTTAAATACCTATTAGAAAGTATGCAAGTATGCATAGAATATAAATTAATCTATGCACTCCATGTAATGTATAAACTATAATTTAATCTATGTCTTAATGTTGCATATAAAATATTGGTAAATTAAAAAATATGTATGAGGTAAGTCAAATTACTTATGTATATAAGGTAACATGCAGGGCTGTCATTTTAGTACATTGTCTGGTGTAGATTAAGCATTTCTGTAGAAAAGCGGTGAGTATGAGGAGAGCTCTGACAAAGGAAATGTTTTGCCAAGTCTTTCTGTCAGTATCTCTATTAGATATTTGATTCAATTATTTTATAGAGAAGAATAATGAGAAGAATATATGAGAAGAGCTATTTTTTTATTACGCTAGATGTAGACCATTTGTTAAATGGCATTAGTGAACTTAGTCAATACTAAATGGATTTATTATCTGCAAACAACTAGAAATAGTTTGACCATCCTAAGGATGTATGTTAGATTTGTAGGTTTTTTTAGACCAATTTTTAAAGAAATCTAACTTGTCTCTTCAACCTGACAAGAACAGTGAATGTAGTTATAATAAAAACCTCCTCATAAAGGGTCCTATTTGTATGTTATTTGGAATCTGGTTAAATTCGACTTAGTGAGTAATGAAACTGCATTTTACTTGTCTGAGGCTTTGCAAGACACAGTTGAAAACCAACTTTCACTGTGGCTCTCACATGAGTTGCAGTTGCCCCAAAGCAATCTCCCTCAAAAATCTCTCAGCCAAGTTCTATAATGTCAAGTGTAGCAGACTCAATAATTGAATCTTTATCCAGCATGGAGATGAGATTGCTTCTGATATAGTATTACACCAGTAAAAATGCGTCACGGGTCAGTAAGAGCAGTAAAATTAGATCAAGTACATGCCACATGTGTGTGTGTGTGTTTATACATGCACTAAGCTTTATGAAGCCGAACTCCAATCTACAGTATTCAACAAGTTATCATAAATAGCCCCGAGCAAGACTTAATGAGGAGAGATATTTCTATCTTAAATGTGTTATATCAATATTATACTATGATATATGATATTGTAACAGAATATTTTCAAGTTCTTTGAATGTTAAAAAGATTCTTATTAACCACTGTGCTATTAAACTCTTATTAGGTAAAACGGAAAGTTTTTAAGAAATGAAGAGAAAAGCAATCATCACAGAGCTGACGAAAATAATTAAGCTTTAAAGGAAGGAGTACTATGAACTCAGGTTGTCTTACCACTGTGACTTGATCATGTCCTGTTTCTTTCCACCTTTTTAATGTTTAATTGTAAAAGTAGTAATGCTTAACATGGTTCTATTATAAATGTTCCCATTATCAAATTAATACAATCTTATTAGACTGCTAGAAGTAAAATAGATGCAGTGTTGTTGATCTTTCACAGAACTTAAAGATATTATAAGATTGCTTTCCATTCTTCAAAGAACTCTCAAATACAACATCTTAATTCATCCTCAAAAATATCACAACCAAATTATACATGGTTGAGGCACCATGACTCCTCTGAAGATGAAGAAACTGAGACTCAGAAAGTTCATGTGGCTTTCTTGAAATCACACAGTTATCTAAGTGGCCTGACTCTTCAAACTGTTTCTTTCTTTGGGAATGAATTTATGTAATCTGCAGAAAGAGACACTATCTCATATATTATAACACCTGTATTAGTTTGCTAGGGTTGCTGTAACAAAGTACCACAAAGTGGGCAGCTTAAATAACAGAAATTTATCGTCTCAGAGTCATGGAAGCTAGATGTCTGAAATCAAGGTGTTGGCAGTTGGTTCCTTTCGAGAGCTGTGAAGGATGTTTTAGGGCTCTCTTCTTGGCTTGCAGATGGTTGTTCACATGGTGCTCTCCCTGTATCTTCACATTTTCTTCCCTCTGTGCATAAGTGTGTCTACATTTTCCTTTTTTCATAGGGACACCAGCCATATTGGAGCAGGGTCTACCCTTATGACCTCATTTTAACATGTTACCCTTGTCAAGGTCCTATTTCCAAATAAGGTCACATTCTAAGGTACTGAAGGTTAGGACTTGAAAATATGTATTTTGGTGGAGCACAATTCAGCTCATAACAATAAATGACCTTTGGGCTCATAGTCAAGAATGTGATATGGTTTTTCTAACTGCCAGTAAGCTCATTGCTGGGATTGATGGTGCGGTATATCCCAAGCCCACCTCTAGTTGAGAAGACCTGCTCCTTGGTGAAGGTCAACCCTCGGCAGTCATTTTTGTCCCATGTGAACCTGCCCCCTTTGTCCATGGCTAACTGTTCCTTAGCAGGTATGTGATTCAGCTGAGGTAATCATACTCTCCCTGGAATTTGGAATTGAGAGACCAAGAGCTGCTGGTCTGGCTGGACTGGATTATTGAACTGGAGGTGCTCTGGGGTAGCTTTCCAGTCCCTGGACTTTGTCCTACTCACTCCATGGTTGTTGACATTCCTCTTGGGATTCTATGATAAGCCCTATTATCCTTTCAATAAATTCTTCTTTCTCTCTCTCCCTCCCTTTCTCTCCCCCTACTCTCTCCCTTTCTCTCCTTCCTCCATCCCCCTTCCTTCCTTCTTTCCTTCCTTCCTTCCTTCCTTCCTTCCTTCCTTCCTTCCTCCCTCTTCTTTCTTTTCTCTCTTTCTATTGTTTTTGTGTACATGTGTCTTGAACTAATTTAAAGTTCATTTCTCTTTCTTACAATGACAAAAATCTTGATTAATAAAGGGGCAGCTTACTATATTTGTGATCATCAAAAGCATTTTTAAGTAAACACTTCTCTGAATCCTGCTATACAGAAAAGAAAAGCAGAGCCCAAGCTGATGGAAGGAGGAGCCGGGGTCCTCCCAGGAGCCCCTCCAGTTTAGCCTTACTCCTTACCATTGCCACCACTGAAAGCATCCTGCCACTGAGGAAGCTCTCTGGAAACCTCGCTCTTTATAAACCATGGCTTGAAAATCATGCTGGTCTCTCCTGCAACCCCCAAACCATGCAGGTATTTTTTTCATTTCTCTCTTTATAACTCAAATCCATTGATTTTAGTAGACAGTAACTGAATTTGAGAAAATGATTTTCTATCTATGAATAACCATTATCAAATATATGTCCCACAAAAGAAGTCAGGGAGAGCCAATGAGTTTCCAACTAGAGAAGAACATGGCTTGAGAAAAGCTGTAGTTGGAAATCCAAGAGCACTACTTTCCCAAAGTCCTTGAGAGACAAGGATTTTCATATTTCTGATTCTGTCTCTTGTTTGTTCAAATTTTCAGGGGCTATTTGTCATTTTCAGTAATATAAGGTTTGATAAATGAAGGAAAGTAGATTTCAATTACAAATAATTGATCACCAGTGTAAGAGAGGAATAGTTTTTTAAAAAAATATGTGAAAGGAACTGTTATTAATTGAGCAAGATATGCTAATAATTATTAATATCTTTACCTTATTTTTGTGAAGAGCAATTTAATGTAGGCTATACTGAAACACTTGGATATGCAGGGAATGTGAGGAAGAATGAAATGACCTCATTAATGGGGTCTTATTTTAATTCTAAAATTTCAAGCATTAATGTTAGATAAGAATCCCGTGCTCTTCTTTCTGAATGAAGTGTGTGTGTGGGGTTGCATGGGAGGTGGGATTAGGGTCTGTGTGTGGCGCAGGTAAGGATATATCAGGTGGGGGATAATTGACATTTCGAAAGAGCTCATTTTCCTGCATGTGATCCTGACTTACTCCAGCGTTCTTATTTTCAGTAGGAATGTGCCATGATGTCTCATCTTTAATTGATTATTCTTTCTTGAAATAAAAAAAAAAAAATTCATCAGGCAGGAATCAGGAGGCCTGAACTGCCTTCCACCATTTAAAGAAATCTATTGGTCCTTGCATTTTCTTCATTGGTGAAATAAAGCATCTAAGCTCTAATATTTTATATTTCTACTGATTTTGAAAAGTACATGATGTAAGTCAGTTTCCAGTGACACCACATTGAACAGCTCCAGGTGCCACTCCTCAGGTAGAGCACACAGCAAGCTAGACTTAATAAGTCAATAATTTAATCAATTCTATCTTGTTCTCATTGCAATTAATTAGCATGGTGACCAAATTTTACTAAGCATACCGAGTTCAATTTACAGACACATAAATCACTGACAAATTCCTTTGGCATTTCAATATGAGAGATACTAAGCTCCCTCAATGGATCTTTTGAATATCATTTCCATTTTGAAAAATGAATTAGCCAGGAACCAAAATGAAATTTTTAAAAAAGCATGTGGAGTGAGGAAGAGAATGTCATAGTATTAATCTATTTACTAGACCATGAAATATTTTCTTTTTTTGTTTGGTCAATCCTTTTTCACTTGAAAGTAAACAATAAAGAGCAAAAGTAGAACTTAGGGAAACATTCTTCCTTCAGACCTTCTCTGAAAGGTACCTTCTTCAGTTGGATCATAAATGTCATCCTTCTTTGACCAATCTATAGAAGCCATCAGTTACTTTTAACCATATTCTCCTATTATAGTTTAATTCTCCTCATAGACTTTATTGTGATCCTATGTTTTTTGTTTATTTATTTATTTATTATCTGTATCTCCACTAAAATAAGGCTTCATGATTATGGGAACATAATATTTAGAACAGTGCCTGGTGCACAGAAGACATGCAAGTTGATATTCATTGAATAAATGAATGATAATAGTCCCCTGCTTGTCTCAAGAGAAAGGTACTAGAGAGCACTAATTAAAAACGAGTTCACCGGAGAATGACAACCCAGTTTCAAATTCAAGCAGGATCAGGTACATAATATATAGAGCCTAATACAAAGTTAAAAATGCAGGACACCTTGTTCAAAATTTATTAAGAATTTTTAGACAGTAGCAGTAGAGTATTAAAGTCAGTGGGGGCCTTCTAAGTATGAGGTCTTTGCAAAGCAAATGCATAGGTTACATACCCATGAAGTTGGTCCTGATTGATCATGGGCAAGATGCTTAACCTTTCTGTACCTTTGTATGTATATCTATTCTGTGTCTTTAAAGGGCTAATTGAATGAATTAATGTACTCAAAATTCTTAGAACAGTGTCTGGTACATAAGAAGTAGTGTTTTTTTTATTTCAAAATATTAAGTGGGTACAAACGTTTTAGGTTACATGGATTGATTTTGTAATGCTTCAGTCCTGACTATAGGTGTGCCTGTCACCCAAAGAGTGTTCATAGTACTCATTAGGTAGATTTTTTCTCTCTCTGCTATTCCCCCTCCCCACTGGTTGACTTCCACTGAGTGTTACTTTCCTCTGTTCACATGTGTACTCATCAGTTAGTTCCAATTTACTACAGAATACATGTTGTGTTTGTTTTTCCATTCTGGAGATGATTCACTTAGAAAATGGTCTCCGGTTCCATCCAGATTGTTGCAAAAGGCTTTGATTCATCCTTCCTCATGACTGAGTAGTACTCCATGGTATACATATACCACATCTTATTAATTCACTCATGAATTGATGGTCACTTGCATTGATTCCACATCTTTGCGATTATGAAATATGCTGCAATAAACATTCAAGTGCAGGTGTCTTTTTGATGAAAAGTCTTCTTTTCCTTCAGGTGCACACCCAATAGAGGGATTGCTGGATCGAATGGTAGGTCTACTTTTAGTTTTTTGAGGAATCTTCATACTGTTTTCCTAGAGGTTGTACTAATTTGCAGTCCTACCAGAAGTGTATAAGTGTTCCTTTCTCTCTACATCCACACCAGCATCTACTGTTTTTGAACTACTTAATAAAAGCCATTCTAACTGGGGTAAGGTGATATCTCATTGTGGTTTTAGTTTGCATATCCCTGATGATTAGTGATGTTGAACATTTTTTCATACATTTATTGTCCATTTGTCTTTCTTCTTTTGAGAAGGTTCTATTCGTGTCTTTTTCACACTTTTTAAATAGGATACTTTGGTTTTTTTCTTGCTGATTTGCTTGATTTCTTTGTAAATTCTGGTTATTAGCCCTTTATCAGATGTGTAGCTTTGAATATTTTCTCCCATTCTGTTGGTTGTCTGTTTGCTCTGTTGATTGTTCCCTTTGCTGTGCAGAGTTTTCAGTTTAATCAAATCCCATTTATTTATTTTTGTTGTTGCCATGATTGCCAACGAGGTCTTAGTCATAAATTCTTTGCCTTGGCTGATATCTAGAAGAGTTTTTCATTCATTTTCCTTTAGAATTCTTATGGTTTCATGCCTTAGACATAAGTATTTTATCAATCTTGAATTAATTTTTGTGACTGATGAGACGCAGCAGTCCTGTTTCATTCTTCTGCATGTGGCTATCCAATTTTCCCAGCGCCATTTATTGAATAGGACTTCTTTTCCACAGTGTATTTTGTTGTCTGCTTTGTCAAAGATCAGTTCATTATAGATAGATGGTTTTATATCTGGGTTCTCTGTTTTGTTCCATGGGTCCATGTGTCTATTTATGTGCCAGCATCATGCTGTGTTGGTTACTATAGCCTTGTAGTATAGTTTGAAGTCTGGTAATGTGATGCCTCCAGATTTGCTCTTTTCGATTAAGATTACTTGGGCTATTTGGGCTCTTTTCTGGTTCCAAACAAAGTGTAGAATTATTTTTTCTAGGTCTGTAAAGTATGACTTTAGTAATTTGATGGGGATCGTATTGGTTTTGTAAATCACTTTGGGTAGTATGGACATTTTAACAATGTTGATTCTGCCTACCCATGAGTATGATACTGTTTAACTGTTTAAGTGTTACTTTTTGTTATAATAAATATATGTCATTACATAATATTCTAACAATAATGTTGTTGTTGCTATCTTCTTTATTCTTTTCTGCTGTATTCCTAGAGTACCTACTAAATAACAAAGTCTTAAATGAATTGCATTGAATAAAAAGAAGAAAAAAGAAAGAGAATCATTATTGTTATATTGAGGCCATCTGTATGTATAAGATACGGCATACAGAGGAACTAATGAAGCTTACACAAAGTGTTTTTTTCTCTAAAACATGTTTATTTATCTTGATTGGATTGCCAGCAAATATTAATGCAATCAAATAATTCTTTAACTCAGGACATCATAAAACAGGAAAGAAATTAATTAAGGACAATTAAAACCATAATTTTGGAATAAAATTTTATTTACTTAATACAATTAATTTTAGTATGCAAACACATACATAGGGACATTGTTTACAATGACATTGAATAATATATGATAAGGTTCTAGAATTAATTTTTAATCCTTTCCTAATAAAGAATTGGTGGATTTATTTATTTCAGGTGAAATTAAGGGAAATATCTGTCTTTATCTGTGCTCCTTCTATCATTTCTTTTATTTATTATCTGGCCCTTTCCATATCCAAAACCTATTTTTTTAGAGTAGGTCTTTCTTGACTAAGAGGTTGTCATTGTTTTAAATTTTTATAAAATATAACAAAATTCTGTCATGATAATACATAGATTTATCAAATCTAAACTTTTGTCATATGTGTTTTAGATTTTAACAAATGCAGATCCAGTAAATTCAGCCATGTGACTTTTTTTATTTTGAGATTCTACTACATGCCAGATGATATTCTATTCTAGTTGCAGAAGGTAGGACAGAACAATGAGCTAATATCCCTTCTCCCTGCAGTTTACATTCTAACGGGGAGAGCACACCGTAATCCAAAACGCCTATACAAAATAACCCATAATATGTCAGGGATGAGAGGTATCATGGACAAATTCATAGAGGGTAAGGGAAGAGAGTGACAGGGCATAAGAGTGGTCAGGGAAGTGTTCTCTGATGAGGTGGCATTAGAGCAGAATTTAGGACAGAGTGAGGTGAGACGAGAATCCGTGTGGAACATTGTTCCTAAAAGAGGAAAGGGTAAGTCCAAGATGTGCAGAGGTAGAAATATTCTCAGATTGTTAAAGGAGCACCAAAGAGACCAGAATCTCTGGGTTTTATTTTGAGAGACAGAGGAAGCCAATAGAATTCTTTGAGGAGAGTAGCGACCTGATCGAACTAATCTTTTAAAGGAAATATCTCAATACTGTTCGGAGAACAGACACTAAGGGGCAAGAGTACAAGCAGGGAGATGAGCAAGAAGGCTACTGCCATGGTCCACAGGAGAGGCAGTGGTAACCATAACTAAGATGGAGGTGAAATTGGTAAGTAGTCATTCAACTGTACATACACTGTCCTTTGATATTAGAACCATCAAAATTGGCTGAAGAAAACAAAAGATTTTAAAAAGTTGGAGCTTCCCTGTATGATCCAGAGGAAAATACAACCCTTAATTTAGCTGTTATTCCCATGTGTCCTTTATATTTTTTACTACATAACAATGTATCAAAAACAATGTATGTTTTGCATATTTTAAAACTTTATATAATGGACATTATACTGGATAGATGGTATATTGGACAGATCATATGGAATTTTTTACTCTTTCATTATTGTATATAATTTGTCAAGGTTATATTTGTAGTTTTTAAATTTATATAGAATTATCTACTATGCCATTGAATGAATAATATTAGCACATTCCTCTTATGATAGATATTTAAGCAGTTTCCTTTTTCTATCATAAACAATGCTGTAGATATTATTGTATGGTATTTTTGTGCATATGAACTAGAGTTTCTTTAGGAATTATATCTAGAAGATAAACTACTGGATTGAAGGATATGGGCATCTTCAGCCAGATGCGGTTGGCTTATTCTCGTACATGTTGTATCAATTCATTTTCCCATTAGCCTCCATAAGAGTTCATAATTAATCTATACCATCATCAATGTGATTTTAATTTTGTCAGACATTGTTTTCTTTTGCTAGTTAGATGAGTTGGAAATGATATTCATTGTGTTTGCTCTGCATTTCTTTAATTTCTCCTGTGTTGGACATCCTTTCATATTATTTTCATGAATATTCTATTGCCATTTTCTCTATATTCCCTGTTCATATCATTTGCTGATTTTTCTACTGGATTGTTTATAGTTTTCTTATTAATTTGTAAGAACTTTGCTCTCTTGATCTCTCTCTCTCACACTCTTTTTTTTTTTTTCTGCATGCTACTTCTTTGATTAGTTAGATGTATTGCAAATAACATCTTGAATCTATTGCTTCTCTTATTCATTTTGGATGTCTTGTTGTGAAGATCCAAAAATAACTAAAAACCTCATTCCAATGGCTTAAACACATGTATAGTTTTCTTATACAGCAAAGACCCCAGAGTAATTGTCTTGGTTTGGTCAACTTGGTGACTTCAGTAATCCTCAGGGATCCAGGTTCTTTCCATCTTTCAGTTCCGTCATGCTTAACAGTTATCTTTTGTCCATTGGCTGCTGCTTCTCCTTGTCACCGGTGGCTGTCACAAAGATTGCACATACAGACATGAAAAAAACTAGTTGAAGTGCTGCAGGTGTAACAGTTTAAAAGCAAACAAATCTGTCTGAGGAACACTGTCACATTTCCCATGTTTCACTGGCTACCACATTGCCAATCATGTGTGAAGGGAACGGTAAAAATCAGTGATTGACTTTGTCTTTTTAGAATTTACTCCTGAGCTGAGAATGGTGTCCCCTACTTTGAGAGATAAGAATCTGAACACCATCAGAGTGCTGCTAGTAAGGAAAATGGAATAGGTGTCTACTTTGTAGACAAGGCAAATGGACACTAGGGTTTTGTAAACAGAAGATCTGGTCGATTACATTTTCTAAGCATTTATTACTGACTTATACTGATATTAATGATTATATATCGATATTTTTATAAGGAAGCTTGCTGACTTTCCTTGTTAGCTCAAATAGCATAATAGATTTCTATGGAATTTTTATGAATACTGTCTTATTCTAAGGGAAATTTTATACCTTTCTTTTCATTATTTATTCCCTCATTTATTATCTTCGTTTTATTGTATTAACTAGGACTTTTGATATGTTGTTGAATAATAGCAGTTAAAGCATCTTAGTCTTATTTATGATTTTAATGACAAGTTTTTTAAGGATTCATATACAATAATATTCATATGCGGACATTTCTAAGAGACATATGTTAGCCACATATGTATCAGATTTGTAATGTTGTGCTATCTTATAAGGCTTTGGGATTCTCATTGGTGGAAGTTTCCAGGCAATGGCTTGCCAACTTCTTGATAGGTATATTGTAAAGATAATTTGAGATTACCTCAAAGATAGGACCCTCCCATGCCTGTATTGTACTCACAGAAATAGATATTCCCTTCAGTTCCAATAATGTGAAATGGGAATATATCTATTGACAAATTCATTTATTTATTTTCTTCACTCAACAAACTTTTGTTTAAAAATCACTAACTTTAGATTAAACTTTAGGAACACAAAATATATATTCTATATGAGGAGATAAATATGTACATATAATAATTAGTTACAGAATTATACAGTAACTGCTACAGGGAGGTACATACAAAATGTCAGGGAAAGAATATTTAAAAATACACCCACAATGAACATTTATGGAAACAGAGAATGTGAATCAGTGGATAGGTCCATTATAAAGAGTGTGCAATGAAGAACAGCAGCAGAGTCAAAGTTTGCAAGGTTGGGCAGATGTGGAAAATGGTGCTCACATTCTTTAGGGTAAAGGTCAGGGTTTCTTATTCCATCCACGTCTTGAGAAAAAAGAAATCTTCTGGGTGCCTTGTTAAGTCCAACAACCATTGCTCCGCTTCTTTCTGTGGTTTGATTACCTATGGTTGTTTTGTGACATCAGGTTTTCAAGTTGGTGGATGTTTCTGAGACAATGTCTGAGAGTGTAGCAGAAAGAAAAGGAAACAAGTTTGGGGGCTAGGAAAGAAGAAGAGATATTATTATTATTTTTTTTCCTTGTGGATCCCAGAGCCGGGGAGTTTGTCACAAATGCTTTACATTATCTCTGAGACCAAATGCTTCTGTGATAGAATGTATTTTAGTAGGTGATTAATGAAGAAGTCCTCATGCTGTTTGTAGTCTAGCTTACACCATTAAAACCCAGGTAAAAATTCTTTACTACGGCAACCCATAATCGGTTTTGAATCCTGCTGAAGTATATTGCAGCCTCTAGTATTTCATAGTCTCTTATAACACACATGCTATTCACAATTTGCCTCATTCACAAAAAGGGAGAAAAAATTCAGACTAAATCTTGAACTTATAACTGAAACCCAGCAAGGGTAGCTTTCTGAAGGTTTTACATCTTGTAAACCCAAGTCCATCTCGACCAAAGATAAAGCTTTTCATAGATCATGTAAGTGACACACATGGATTACATTCCAGAATTATCATTAAAATGCTTTTAACAAGTTGGATATGCTCGGTGTCAACCAAAGGTTGTCACTAACCTGTGACTTCTTAGAGAATTAAATTACGATCTGAGAACTTCAATAAGCCAGTGTTAAATTAGTATCTTTGTTTGTTTATCCTTAGTCTTGTCAAAAGGAAGATTAATGTGCACTCAGTACAGCTTTTCTTACAGGAATGTGGTGTCTAAATCAAAATTCCATTTAGATGCAGGGAAACTCACAATGATCATTTTTAGTGTGTGATAATCTTTTCACCTTTCCTCCTGTCTCCCTTACTCTTTATTTTTTTCCCCTAGTAAGCAAACATTTACTCCTATGTAATTAACCCTCCTTCCTCACCTTCCCCAATTCTGTGATGCTGAATTCTATGATCTTTGAGTCTCACTTCATAGGTAGAAAAAATAAAAAGAGTTCTGCAAAGGTGGGAGCTAAGAGAAAACAATTGTAGGGTCATTTTACAAATGGGATCCCTAAAAAGCAGTGTGTCTTGCTGGGTAATAGCACAGAACCTTTAAATCACAGAAATTAGGGACAGGAGACCCGTCAGGTCACCTTGTCCACCTCCTGTGGCAGCTTTATGTATTTCGTGTGAAATGACAGAGCAGTGAAGCATTTCCAGCAGCCCTGGGGAGACTCTAGCCCTCAGTAATACATCTCCCTGTTGAGAAAATGTCTCAGAGAGCAGCCCAGCTTTCCTTTTGCCTAATTTCACATTGTTCAGCTTTGCTATAGCCTTTAAAAATGCAGACACACTTTCTTTTGCTCCTCCATCTATAAAACCTACAACTTTGTAATACTACATTATTATTGCCTTCCTTTGTAGTTATTGGAGCCAAGCTATACAATTTGCATCTTAAAATACTAACTTATTAATCAATCCCCATAGCTCAATCTACTGCCTTTCTAAAAGGTTATTCATCACACTTTCATTCACTCTGATCAGGAGCTGTTGCTTGTAATTTTATTTTTCATGTATGCTTATAGAATTAAGAGGTTCGTTCCATTCTTACATAAAATGAAGGTGATGCTGAAGGAAGTCACTGGACATCACAATTCCATTAAGATTCAGGTAACTCCCATAGCTGTGATTTATTTTCCTAAAACCACAAGTTTCTAAGCCATCTTCAACTTCAGTATGCCACAAATCTGGATACTTCCTGGTGTGTCAGGCTATTCAAGTATGTGCCTGAAGAAATACTGTCATTTAATAGTTTTTGCTCTGGGCAAAGCCTGAGCACAGCTATGTAACTGACTTTTTCTTGAATAAATTATTCCATCTACATGTATTTCAAAATGCTATGTATTACACTACCTTCTAGAGGATAAAACTTCACATTTTGCAGTTCCAAACCCCCCATTCTACCAGGTTGGGAATGGAGATAAAATCTCTACTCAGGTGTCTGGGGCAGGCAAAAGTCAGTTGAATTTGAAGACCTGATTTTGATTTCAAGCTACTCTGCCTGGGAAAGTGAGAGTCTCTTATGATTGTTCCTCCTACAACCACCACCAGTGTCCCAAGCACCATTTTGCTGGCCTCCAGGAGTGCACAGCTCGCTGTTGAACATCCTGACCAAGCATGGGCAGACAGTCTTTCCCATAATGTCCCAGGGCAAGACTACAACATTTAGACAAAATTTTAGTAAAGGTTTTTGGGCAACCACAGGGACATACATACAGAGACACTGGCATGCAGATTACAGTCTGAATTCTTGAAATTGTAGGTCTCATCCATGTTAGTTTTTGAGTCTATCTCCACTTAAAGATTTTTTTTCTACCCAGGAGCCCACAGTATAGATTTTATGATGCATCAAATTCAAGACTCTTCTGAACCTAAGAATAGTGATGCTGGGGGAGGAGTTGCTTGTCCTACCTCTGAAAACTTTACTGAAGGTGGGAACTGGCCATGCCTATGCATACCGGTTACACAATGATAATAAACTTTTATACATTTCTCTCAGAGAGGATCGAAATGATTTTGGTCCCAAAACAAAGCACAAACCCAACAAACTCGTCTCAGCTTGCACTACTAGAAAAAGAAGAAAGTGGAGAGGGCTTGCAGGAGCAGGGGGAGGGAGAGAAGGGGAGGGGTACGTGGCTGGTGGGTAGAGAGAGGAGAGAGAGAATTATGTGTTGAGTGCTTACCATGCAGGCACGTACTTTATGTACATTATCTCATTTACTCATTACCTAGACAATTTCCAGGTAGGTAAACGGAAAGCAGCTCTGTCTGACTCCCCGGCTCATACCCTTCCATCCACACAATGCTATACCATTTTTCAAAGATGTGAGGATTAATGAGACAATAATGTTGGTAAAGTGTTCTAATTTCCTTTGAGAAAAGGAGCCATAAAATTTTATTGTTATTGTTACTCTTATTATTGAAGCTCAATGAGTGCTTTAGTAGTGCCATTGATGTAACTAATATTACTCTCATTTATTTCATTTAGGGAACTGAAGTCTAAAAATAAGAACAAGCAGATGTATTGGGTTTTAGACTCAGCTGGTTATCTGGGGCAATTCTGCAGATGGAGACCTTGAGTACTAGGTCTACAACCAAGGTCACATATGGTCTTGGGGGCAAAAGTGAGAACTGTACCCCAGTAGATGTTCTTTCTAATGCTTGATTTCCCAAGGGTGGGAAAGGGGTGGGTTACGGTGAAAGGCCTGAAATGTTCAGTCTTCTCAGTCTATAATTATTAAAGAGAGAATGTAACAATAATTCCCTCACTTGTTTGTGGAGTAACAATGGGCTCAATTCATATAATTTGCTTCTCCAGAAAGGGAGACATTTTTTTTTCCTTTCTATGAAAAAATGTTAACTGTGTTAATTATAAAATACAAAATTATGTGAAGGACAGGAAGACACTGGAAAAGGACATGGAGTCATGCACATATTCAAGTACAAATAAGAACCCTGGCATGACTAATTTTAGTTTTGCCATTTTTAAAAGTCTCTGTCCAGGGAAATAATTGTTTCCTCCCCACAGCAGTTTTGCTCAAGTGATCACCAGCTTGAACTACAATTTAAGAATGGAAGAATGAGAATTCTACCTGAGCTTTTATGTGGCAATTATATGTTTACCTATCATCCATATAAGCTTGGCCTTTATTTTGTTCACATTTTTTTCAGCATGTGCTACATTTGAAAAATATGGAAAAATTCTGCACTTTATTCAGTTCTGACCCATGATTGTAGCAGAAAGAAATCTCCATATGATCTAACCACCTCATTTTTAAAGAAGAAAACTGAGGCCTAGAGAAAACAAATGTCTCAACCTAGATCCTACAATTAATTAGCAGCACTTGGAATATAATCTCGGTCCCATTCCACTGCTATGTCCTTCCATTTCATTGACTACAGATTTGTGTAGGCAACCCTTTTTGTTAATTTACTTGCCCTTGAATTTCTGCATTTCTTTAATCTTTTTCCTAAAAGAGCAATGCAGAAAGGAGACAAGGAATCCTTTGCTGTCTGTCACTGAGGATAGGGAAGGTGGAAAGCACCCAGGTGCTGTTGCTGTTCTTCTCTGTGCCCTAGCGTGTGGTACTACTGTGCGACAGAGAAGCTAAGCCTATGCCTTGCATTGAGACACACATATGCCTGGAGATAAAACCTCACTGACTGATGCAAAATCTGCAAGAGCAAATTATTCCTTCATTGTAATCCATAAAACATTTCCCTACCACCAACCTCCAAAGATCCTCTTTTCCTTGCCCAATCTTGCTTTCCTACAGGAAGTGTCCAGTACTGAGAATTGGGGAAAAAGTAGGAGGGAGAATACAGGAAGTGGTCAGGAGGAAGGCAAAATAGACCTCAGCAAATGATGCTCAGCATGAATGGAAGGGAACTGTTGGC
>RJWJ010011485.1:0-45180 GCA_004363605.1 Indri indri | reverse complement strand
CTGAATTGTCTGGCCCGCTTATTCTCCATTATGAAATCATGTGTAATGGTCCTGTGTTTGAACATGATCAGATATTGCAAGTGACTGTCATCAGACTGTAATCATCCTTCGTCTCTGCCTCAGTGTGACTGTGTTCCAGATTCTCCAAACCAAACTCAAGTTGTCCTAGCTCCATAGAATAATGGACAGATGCCATTGGTTTTGTTAAAAGAGAAATCTTCCAGATTGTAAAATTATTTATTAGTTTCAAAAACTCCGGCTAACCTCAAGATCAGGGACACAAATCTGATCCAACTGATGCAAGAGGGCATCAGCAGTCTAAGAAAAATACGTTAAAGTTAACTTTTTATTAGAAAGCTCATCTACTTACAAGTTAGGTTCCCATGGGGAAATTTGTTTCTCTGAAAGTCCAAAAAGACATTAACAAACCACTGCTAATGTCTTCCTATTGAAGGCAGGCAGAACTGGTACACCTTGGCTCAGGACAGCTTTGATCTATGAAAGTTCTTAGGTTGTAATGTGTAGGAGACAGAACTTTTATATTCATTTTATTTGCTTGAAGTATTTAAAGTAAGTTTCTGTCCACCAACAATAGCAACAACACGATTTCAGGCTCCCCCCAAAACACAGCATTCCGTCAGACTTCAAGCACTGAATTATTGGTTCCTAAGCACCAACAACATTAGTAGAAAAATAGAGACCTCACCAACAATGCAGCACACAGGGGTCTTGAATTTTTGGTGGATGAACTTTCCCCAGGGGGCACAGAGCTTACACTGCCCCTCATGATCTCACCCCTGCCCTCCTTTCAAGCTTTGACTCTCCCCACACCTCCTACCTTGAACCCTATACTCCATCCATATTGAACTATTCTTCATTTTCCATCTCCTCTAGTCTGCGTGCCATGGTACATGCTTTTCCCTCTCTGTGGGACACTCCCCACCACCATCTCTCGGTGTAGTTCACGCCTGTACATTCTCCATGTGCCAGTTTATACATCGCTTACTCCTATGCATCATTAATTACTCTTAGCTTTTCCTAATCTCCCAAATTCAGGTAAAATGTGCCTCATGTGTGCTGTTACAACCTGTATTTCCTTTTCATTGCCCTGATCACAAGCATGATGCTTTTTTAAAAATCTGTATTCTCCGCTGCACTGTAAGTTCCACATCAGTCCTGTCCATAGTAGTTACTCAACAAATATAACTCAAGGTAACTCCAGTGAGCAGAATACTCAACTCACTATTCTGTGTTTACTAAGATAGGAATTAATTTATTCTAGATATTTTCATTATTCATTGATATGTCATTTTACTTAAGCCTTTTGTTTTTGTGTCTAATTTTTAGAATTGTAAGAGACATAGAAAAGCACAAATGTATACAATCATGTTAATATTACCACCATCTGTAATTGACAGATATTAACAATTTTTCATATTACTTCCAGTCTATTCAAGACTATTTTTGAAGGACCCAAACTCAAGTGGTTTTGTGGTCAATCCTGAGTTAACTAGAGTGGATAAAAATGGAAACAATATTATTAAGCCCTCGCTGTGTGTCAATCATTGTGCTAGATGGTTTATATAGATTGCATATTCGCTCTTCCCATAGGGTATTACTATACATATTTTACAGGTGAAAAAAACCGAGACTTAAAGGATTAACTCTTGCCCAAGTAATAGCGCCAGTAAATGTCAGAATCATGTTCAAACCAAATTCTGTTTAAATCCAAAACCCATGGGGCCTTTCTCTTTATTGCCCATATCCTCAAATTCTATCCATATTTGGAAGGAACTTGAACTTCTTGAGCTAGAGAATATGCTTTCACATATGTTATTCATCCATTCATTTAACAAACACCAATTAAGGGCCTACTATGGATTGTGTACTGCTATCTCATAAATGTGCAAAAGATTAAGTTAACCAGGGCACTGTATTCACAAGCATGCTGCTTAATTTAACTGAAGAATAGGAAATGAAGTGGTGATATATGCCATGGAAGTTTCTCAATTGCAAAAGAAACATGCAACCATCCAGGCACATTGAGAAAATAGCATCAAAAGGCTGAACAGACCCCCACTAGTTAAGGTTGACAAATGACAACCTACAGCGACTATATGACCCCTGGAAGTGTCTCCTGGTCCTGCGATGACTATGACGTGGTTGTGGTATCAAAGGACATCATAAGGAAACTAGATATTTAAAACTCGGCTGTCCCTTACGATTTCTGGAGTGCCCATATTTTTGTTCTCACAACAAAACAAACAAAAAGAAGTATGAAGCCGTGGCCTATTTCTCCATTTGTCTTCTCTGTTCAGATTCTCATGGCTGCTTAATGGCCGGCACCTGCCTGGCTCTGTAGCGCAGGTCTAGGACAATCGACCTTCTGCACCTTCTTCCTGGCGGTCCCCGCCTCCCTTCAGAAAATAGATGACATCATGTTCCCTGCCCAAAAGGGATTACTTGTTCTTGCATGCGTGCTTTGTATCAAGGGGCTTGCTACACCTCTGCCAGTAAGTCCTAAGCATTTGCTAATCACTTTCTTTGTGGCAATATTGTGCTCAGTTTTAACTTCTCTTAATAAATTATAACACTCCTGAACTCCCATTTGAAATCCTGGCTTTTTTTGCTTTCCCAAATGTCTACCAGCCTCAATTATTCCTTAAAAACAACTCCTCCTCCCACCTTGATATAGCATGGTTCTTCCATCGCAATGCTTCAAGTCTCTTTGTTTGCCATTTTTAGCTGCCTTGATTAACACTTTTACTTGAAACGATTCAGATTGCCTTGCATTCATCCTGTTTAAAGCGTTGCGTTCATCCCGTTTAAAGTGACTGTTGCGAGGCAACAATGGGTGAGTTTATAAGGATGACCTGCCCATAAGGGTAAACCAGAGTGGCAGGACTCTTGCTTACTAAGGACTCTTTTCATCAGGCTATTTGCTTTTGTTGTCATTTGTTTTTACTATATACATATGTTGTCGATTCTCAGAAACCCAGTAAAATGTTAATGATTCCCAGTATTGGCAAGTACAAGCCACAGAATAAAACATGTGGTCCTGAGCCTTGGGTCTGCTCTTCTATGATGTCAGAGAAAACGCCACTAATCCCCAGAAATCGTGTCACTAGGTCCTCCCAGGGTGAAGCATGAACAGGCCGAGACAGTTGCTTATCTGTCCATTCCTTTGTTCATTCATTAATTCATTTATTCAATGAACATCTCAACATTGCAGTGACATAAACTTGAATAAGAGAGACCCAGTTCCTTGTGTTAGGAGCTCATGGTCTACTGAGAAAGAGTAAAACAAGTGTTAATAACTGCCGCATAATGTAATAAATGTACATAAAGGGAACACAGGAAAGACAGAAAGGAGAGGGAGGAAGAGAGGAAAATAATAAGTGACAAGAGTGCACAATGTGGTCTGTGGAGATCAGGGAACGTTCCGGAGTCTGGAGGATGAGTAGGAGTTAGCTAAGTGTTTTAACAGAGAGAACAGCGTGATGCACACACACGGGTGTCGGGGCTGTCAACATCAGACTGCAATTTTTAAAGAATGCTAACCCTTTCCTATAAATGACGTCCCCCATCCCCCAAATCTCCACCTTTCTGAAAATTTCTTCATCTACAAAGTTTCCTGAGATTCCTAGACCAGGGTTTCTCATCAAGTAAAGCAGGTGAATTTCGCAGATGCCAGGTCACAGGGAACAGTTTCTAGTAAAGATTTTCAATTATTGCCTCATCTGGGCCCCTGAGAAAGGAGGGGCCTTTGGACTAGCTACTCACTACTGTGGGAAGAAGCACAAGCTTTCCCAAATACCCTACATTTGTAAGCCAAGGACAAATTTAAATGATGTCATTCCTCCCTCATTTTTGCCCTGTCAAAGGAAAGCTAAGTCCAAAGGGCAGAAGATACCGCCTTTCCCTTTCATGGAAAACACATGAACATGTAAGCTCTTCTCCTCCCATGCCTGGCCTCTTACTGCCTGATGTTGAGCTTCTCCTGACATAATGGAGTTTTCAAGGGAATAAAAGGAGACCCTGAGGTTTACAGTGAACATATTTTGGGAAACAATGGACTGAAACCAAACTGCTTTGCATACTTTTTCTTGGAGACTTAAGACTTTCATTAATGAATGCTTTCCACGCCCTCAAGAAACTGGTCTATTTTTTTTTCTTTGTTTGCTAAATTTAACAGGGGTTTTCTTTGCTCTCTATCCTAAAATGCAAAGATATATTCATGTGCGGTATGGTAAGTGCAGGGCTCATTCTAGGCCCGGAGCCAAACAGACCAGGCTAAATTGGCTGCAAATGTCTACGAAATTTTTACAGGAAAAAGCTCTCTTCAGATCAGTTCTATCTTATTTTATCTTCTTGGAAAGGTTTGCCTTTTCCCATTCAAGTAACTGTCACCTGAGCAACCTGAATCGGCAGCCAGGATGAGACAAGGTTTGTAACCCCTTGTCCACTGGAGTTCAAGAACACATTGCCTGAGGAGCACACGGCTAACCGGAGTATTGCACCACCTCGAACAGATGACAGAGGACGTGGAGCTGAGTGCTTCTAACACATCCACATCTGGTGCACCCCAAAAATAATTTGTATATCTCAACACAATGCTGTTTATTTGGGGCCAACTGTCCGCCTTCCTGAAAGATCATCTTGTATGAATCTTAGCAGGGTAGTCTCATCAGAAGAGAGATAAACTTGAATTTGAATCTTGCTCAGCCACTTAACCAGCTATGTATCTTTGGCGTGTGCCTTAACCTCTAATCTTCAAAATTCTAATGAGTAAAATGAAAATGTACCTATGGCTGTGACAGTTAAATATACTGATGAATATGAAAGTGCCAAGTACAATTCTTGACACAGATAGGTGCTCGATAAATTATATTTTCCCTCCCTTACAGACCCCAGTTGAATATTATTCAGTCTCAATATTCCATTTCTCACTACTGATGATATATCTCTTTTACTCATCTCAGGGATTCTACTTAAAAGTATTTTTATATATTAATAACTTCCTAGGAAGTAAATTTCTATCCCTTTGCCTCATATGAAAATTTTTAGTGGAGAGAAAAAGAAATTCATTCAGAATCACAAAGAAGGACCCTGGCTCTGTCATCAAACCACAGTTTCGCAAAGAGCTGGCTCTTCAGAGTTTAATACGAGACATTCCCACTGCTTGTCCAAATTGTCATTTAGTTTTTAAAAAATTCTCTCTCTTCCTGTCTCTCATATAAGTATGATTCAACCTCCAAAGCATGCATGATGAACACATTACTATTTCCTCCTCCAAGAATGTGTGTTCTTGCAATGCGGGGCCCCATTCCTGAGCTGGTTAAAGAGGAAGAGGTCACGTGCCCAGTCTCCACACAGGCATTCACCACTTTAATTTCACAGAGAACATCTCTGTTCCACAGACAAAGAGAACACTGCATATCTTGGTAGCCTTCTTACAAATATAAAACATGAAATATAGATAAGTCCAGTGCATAGTGGATAACTCAGTGCAAATTCAATCAGCAATACCAAAAAAATAATAAGAATAAAAATCACCACGACTTAGTACTATCCAATGGTGAATCACCTTTGTACCCAGAAATGACAACATTTTAGTTGATGTTACAATTCAGAGAAACAACATATTACCATTAAATCATGAAAATATTCACCAATCAATCAATCATCAGGTATTTATTTTAACCTGTGTCTGGTAGTGCCAGTGCTTTGGGGGTTATAAGTGAAGTAGAATTACGACTAACGGACGTGGTATCATGAACAGACAAGTTTAGCTGGAGAGCAAGAACTACCATCAGGAACAAAAGAACAGCCCAAAATACTCCCTAGTTGAACACTGACTGGCACACTGTGGACAGAGGAGAGACCAATATGGGCTAGAGCAGTTTTGAAGCATTTTAGGCCATCCCACATAAGTCTGAGAGACTAGCACTTCTAAAAACCAAATCTTAACATGTCACGACCCTGCCAAAAACCCTTCCTTGATTCCCCAGTGCCCACAGGATAATTTCTAAATTTCTAAGTGAGACGTATAAGACTTTTCATTTATTTAGTCCCTCTTAGCTTCGTCTCTTGCCATTCTTCTGCTACGGACACTCCAAACTGTAGGATATTCTCTCTAACGCTCCCCTTTACACAGTTTTCCCTCTTCCAGAAATATTTGCTCTGATTCCCCTTCCAAAATTCCATTTTCCTGGGCTGGTTTCTACTTTTCCTTTAAGAATGAACCCAAGAATTAGCCCGCCGGGAAGCTTGCTTTCCCTGACACCCACCCTTATGTAAGCACACTCATACCCAGCTGGGCTTGTGCTCTACGGTCTCAAAATACCTGTGCACACAGTTATTACAGCACCCAGAACACTGTACTGCAGTCACCAATTTATTTATTTAACTCTGTTCCCCCTTCTCATTGCCTGTTTTTTAAGATCAACTTTATTGAGGTATTATTTACATATAGTATGTCCATTTTAAGTGCATAGTTCAATGAGTTTTAACAAATAGGTACACCCACGTTACCACCACAACGATCAAAAAACAGAACATTTTTGTCGCCACAAAACATACCCAATCCTCCCACGGCTCCCTCGCTTATTTTTAAAAATAAGAGGTACTGAAGTTTTGTAAAGACATTTATTTTTTCATACTTGACCCTCCTATAAAGATTTCATTATTTTCAACTACACACAGGTATTATTTATCATTTTAAAATTAAATATTTATATTTTAAGAGCATACTTAGAATAGTTATAATTAATCACTACATTGAAAATGAAAGCAATATTTTATATTTAACAAACTGGTTTGTGCCAACATAAAACTTTCAAACAATTGTAAGATGTCAGTTGTGAATAATTCAAGTGCAAGCAGTTACTTAACTAAACATGGCCAAAAAATAAAAACTCAACATTATCTAGATGACACTTTCTGACCAAGTGAAATAATGTTCAAAATATAAGTTAAAAAGTACATTTTTTAAATTTTAAGATCACACTTTTAAACAACTCACAGGAGAATATAGGACTCACGTTTCCAGCAATATGGTGAACCGAATACCCTAATTGACTCTCCCACTACAAACAACTAAAAAATGCTTGAAAAAATAAAACTAAAATATCCTTTTCAATACATTGACAGGCTGGCAAAAAATTAAGAACTCTTAAAAGCCAAAACCTAAACGAAAGTAGAACCCACAAAAATAAGCATTGGAAGTGAGTTTCCATTCAGAGGTCATTGATCAAACCAGGTACATTTGAACTTTTGTTTTTTGGGACACTCGTTTAACTGCCCACCAAAATTCAATTTGTACTTCCCCTTCCATAGTATTGGTCATCACTGGTAAGCAGCTACTCAGCCAGAGAGTAATGTCCCCACCCCACATCCCCAACATCTCTGCAGGGCAATGAGACACGCAACTGAACTTGGAAGTGAGCTCCTCTCTCCCATGGCTTTGCACCCTGAGAAGAGAAATATGAAAATATGGGTGGCTGGGTGCTCCAGTTTGGAATTTGTGCCAGGGGGAGTACCCTGAGTAGTTCTTACTGACTTGGTTCCTGTCCGATTCCCAAGCCTCGTTCTCCAAACTTCTCATCAATTCTGCGAGCTTCCCAACATCCTCTAATAATTTTCCATTTTGCTTACATTAGATAGAGTCGATTTCTGTTGCTTGAGACTAAAAAGCCCTGACTGATGCACTCAGCTTCATGCTGTCAAACAAGGAATTTATATACTTTCACTTGTTATGATTCCATTCTTAGGAGTCAACTTTCTCACCATTGTTTGATCTCCCATTTAGGTTTGCCTACAAGGAGAATGTGTATTAGACCTTCTATTCCAGGAAGTGAAATTCTTCTATCTGTCTTTATCAATTAAGGGATTGCCATTTTCTTTTTATATATCAGTGGCATAAATTTAATTCATGTGAATTTATCCCAGAAAGACAGATCTGCTATTAGATATCTGAGAAAATAAAATTTCTAGGCTTGTAAGCTGAGAACCAGACCCTGGACAACCACCCAAGTTAATGAATATCACCCAGGAGACTGCTCAGAAAATAGTTGCTGGTCTTTCTGGCAGCCAGAATACCATTGACTAGGTGGTCTGTGTTTTCCCTGTTACATTCCCAATACCACATTGGTTGTTTTAAAGTTCTTGCTTTTGTACCTCTCCTTTGCACCAAAACCTTCTTCCTCCCCATGCACCAAAACCTTTAGCCTTCATTTTATTTTCAGAGCTAATAAGATGGGCATCTGCCAAGTTCAGTGAAGGACATATCCTAAGCTTTCCAGGCTCTAGTTAACAACTCCATTCTCTTTTCCAATCACCCTTTTATAACTCTTCATTCAACCATGGCTAAAGGGAAATGGTTCTTCAGTATCTTACCATTGTGTATAACTTAACCTCAAACACATAGCCATAATTGATAATTTCCACTGAAGGAATAAGAGTATCTGTATGTGTGTGTGCGTGTGTATGTGTGTCTCATGAGCACACGCACACACACATACACACACGCTCACATATAAATACTAGCATTTGCTATAAATCAAACTGAAACTTCAATAATAATAGATTTGAGAGAGCAAAGAGTTATGGAAGGGCATCCTTGAGTGAGAAGGCAGGACGTGGACACCCCAGCTACGCCACTGGTGATACCTGAAGCTAAAATGCAAATTATATGCATATGAGCCTCAGATCATAATTTTTTAAGCCCTGGGTGTCAATGTTACCTCCTTTGCATAAATCAATGTGTAATCATTAATGTCCAAGGGACACACCCCTGACTTACTGTTCTCCAGTCACGGCCATACCTATGGCCCCTGAATAAAGATTTGCCAAGCTGGCCTGTGGTGCCGGCTACCCTGAGAATTATAATCTCAGATATGAGGAAATACAACATTGTACCAACTTTGCCAGAGTTATCTTACCTCCTCTGTCTTTAAAACTTCCCATATTCGAGCATGATCTTCCACCAGCCAGTGTCCTGTCCCTTCTACCTTGGTGGGAAGTTTGAATTTAGACACCACTTGAGTAGGCTCTCCCACTGGTTTCCCCTCCATCTTGAAAGAGGCAGGCAGGAGGCATTACGGATCTGTGTGGAAGAATGAAGCGTGATCCAGGTTAAAACATTAGCGACATAAAAGGAAATAGAAGAGCAAATGATCATGCTTGGATTGTGAATAATGACACCATTGAAGACAGCATCACAACAGGCATCAACTTTTATGGCCACTTTTACATTCTAAATATTCATTATTGGTATTTTAATGCAGGCTTTGGCAAATAGGGATGTATTTTGATAAAGGACAAAGCGATATAAATTCTAAAGCAAAGCAAAAGCATCATCTGCCTGTTACATCTGCTCATCTTTGCTTTGACCCTCTCAGGAGGCGAGATACAAACGTGCATAGGTAAGGCCAATCTGAGTGGTGTATTCGTGTTTCCATGGCGTGCGGTACACGTGGGAGAAGCACTGGCTATGGTATCAGGAGTTTTACTTTTCAGACATCTATTGTGCACTTGTTTGTTCGAGGCTCTGTGCTAGGCACACACAAATAACTCAGTGATTTGGTTCTTAATCTTAAGAAGCTTAGAACCTCAGGGCAGAAAGGCTGTAAACAAGTATTAACGATTTGGTGCATTACAATGTAGTGTGAGAAATGCCACAATCATCGTGTTTCCAAACTGCGATGGAAGCACAGAGGAAGATTCTCTTCAACGTTGATTGGCTGTGTTGCCTTCTTGGGCCTCGGTTTCATCAGCAGCTGCTATAAGACATTATTTAAAAATCGATACCAATTCTCTAAGGTCTACTTCCTTGACATGTTTCCATCTGCCACTGGCTCGTTCAGAATCTCATCGTATCTTGCCTGGCTCAGCACCATACTGTCATGAGGAGTTCCCTGGAATTGATCCTTCTCATTTTTCTAAAAATCAAGCTTGTTAATGATGTTCCATCTACCTAAAACTTTTCCTAGAGAATAAAATATAAACTCCTTCATGTGGCATCTAAGGCTCTTTGTGTCTGGCTTCTTCCACCTCCCTTCTCCCACCCCATGCGTGCACTGCTGCCTGGGCAGCCACTCTGTTGCCACCATTTGAAAGTACCATGGATCCCAAATACAGCCAGGACCTACAGCCTCGGTTGGTGACATTTCTCTCCAATCCCCACCCCGAGAGAATAAAGGCCTCCCTCCTTTGTTACTCTCTCTGTGTTCTCTGGACGGACTTCTATCATGTCACCTATAACACAATTACATTTATTTGCTTTCAACTCTATTTTCACCTTTTACTCTTATAACCATTTTGAGACTAGACGTGATGTCATATACAGAGTAAATGCTAAATAAATGTTTGATGAGTTAATCCGATCATTCAGTAAATCGTGAGAATCCAGTGGAAATGAGGTAGCAGATCTAATATATTCAAGCAACGGATGTCAAATTCAAGTTACCTGTTCCTTTTAACTTTTTCATTGACTTAGTGTGCTATGCATTCTTCATAAGAAAGGGACGAGTCTAACATCCATCACACACCCCCAAGCATCTAATACTACAAGATGGAATGGTTTATTAGTTAACAACAGATTAGTTTTTGTGCAGACGTCTTCAGGGAATTGAGTATGTCTGCAAAAAACAGGTCTCATACTTACATAACCCACTACTCAAATAAAAATAAATGGAAACTGATAAGAGGGGCAAGGGTGACTGGTTAGAGGAGTGACTTTTCTGCCTTGGAGCCTCACGTGCTCCATCTGTAAGCCATGAGGAGCAAGCCCATCTGCTTGCAGAGAGCAATGATGAGAAAACTGATAACCAAAACCATCCTGAAGTACTTAGAAACATGGAACACTTAATACACTCCCATTTCAAACCAGGAAACAAAGTCTACAAAATAAATTAGCAACGTTCCTCCGAGTGGACATGCTAATAAATGATGCTGACACATACATGCAAGGAAATAAACAAAGCAGAGTCATGTGGAGGTTTCAGTCTTAAAAAAGAGGAAATTAAAATAAACAGGCAAAACGGAAACAGGCCAGATTAGTAGGGAAGGAAATTCCATTGTTGTTGTTAGATAATACTGTAAACAACAACAAATAAATCAAAACAAAGTAGGAAAACTACATCAAATGGTTTTGGCTGTCTCCTTCATATATCATGGAAACATAACTGGATAAAATAGACAAACTACAAAACCTCAGGGGAACAATGGAACATCTGTCAGCGTAATGTATCCCAGTGACCCCGCAGCTTACTCTACTGTCTGCCCACAGCTGCTTTCTCATCTCCGCAGTGTGGGTGAAAGTTGGCAAATGTTCAGTGTTGCAAACTGAACTCTACTGTGCACTGACTTCCTGCAGATTGCTCCTTGCTCCATTTGGAAAGAAGATGCAATTCTGAGTTGTAAACCATTCCCAAATGTTTGGGAACTGAGGAGGACTCAGAGAGGCAGCCAGCTGTTAGGAGGATCTTCAAGCATTTTGAGATATTCTACCCTATCTGAGACTTGAGGCCTTTTTCACTGGGAAAACTGGATATCCATATGAGAAGAATGAAACTAGACCCTTATCTCTTGCTATGTACAAAAATCAAATCAAAATGGATTAAAGATTTAAATCTAAGCCCTGAAACTATAACACTATTATACCAAAAGAAAACATTGGGAAAATGCAAACACAGGGAACCAAAACAAAATTGGACAAATGGGATCACATTAAGCTAAAAAGCTTCTGGCACAGCAAAGGAAACAATCAACAAAGTGAAGAGACAACCCACAGAATTGGGGAAAATATTTGCGAACTACACATTTGACAAGGGATTACTATTAATAACTAGGATATATAAGAAGCACCAATTACGCAATAAGAAAAATCCAAAT
This sequence comes from Indri indri, assembly GCA_004363605.1. Classification (NCBI taxonomy): domain Eukaryota; kingdom Metazoa; phylum Chordata; class Mammalia; order Primates; family Indriidae; genus Indri; species Indri indri. The sequence goes on along the minus strand of RJWJ010011485.1, from coordinate 33,285 downwards.
AATCCAGTTAAAAATGGGCAAAGGATCTGAATAGACGTTTCTCAAAAAGAAGACATGCAAATGGCCAACAGGTATATGAAAAAATGCTCAACATCATTAGTCATCAGAGAAATGCAAATCAAAACTACAATGACATATCATCTTACCTCAGTTAAAATGGTTTTTATCAAAAAACCAGACAGTAACAAATGCTGGCAAGGATGTGGAGAAAGGGGAACCCTCGCACACTGTTGGTGGGAATGTAAATTAGTGCAACCATTATGGAGAACAGTTTAGAGGTTCTTCAGAAACCTAAAAATTTAACTACCATATATATATCAAAAAGACGGGAAATCACTACATCAAAATGATATCTTCACTCCTATGTTTATTGCAGCACTATACGCAATAGCTGAGATTTGGAATCAACTTCAGTGTCCATCAATGGATGAAGGGATAAAGAAATTTCGGTACATATATACCGTGGAATATTATATAGCTAGAAAAAGGAATGAAATCCTGCCGTTTGCAACAACATGGATGGAATTGGAGAGCATTATGTTAAGTGAGATAAGTCAAGCACAGAAAGACAAATCTTACATGTTCCCACTCATATGTGGGAGCTAAATATTAAAAACGATTGATCTCATGGAGACAGAGAGTAGAATAACCATTACCAGAGGCTGGGAAGGGTAGTAGGGAGAGGGAAGGATAAAGTGGAGATGGTTAATGGGTGCAAAAATACAGTTAGATAGTTAGAATGAACAATATTTGATAGCACAACAAAGTGACTGTAATCAATAATAAGTTAGGGCACACTTTAAAATAACAAAAGAAAAAATAGAATTGGAATGTTCCTAGCACAAAGAAACGATAAATGCCTGAGGTGATGGACACCACAATTACCCTGATTTGATTAATTCCCATCGTATGCCTGTATCAAAACATCACATGTACCCTATAAATACATACGACTATTATGTACCCATAATAATTAAAAATAAAAAAATAATCTTGCAAGGTAGACAGCACCAGTTTACAGCAATGACAAATGAGATTCAGAGAGGTTAAGTAACTTTACTGTACCGCTAGAAAGTTGTGGAGTTCTCAAGTTCATGTTCTCTCTCCCAGGTCAGTTTAGGAAGCCTTCCGGTCCATCCCACTCTCCCATTACTGGTAGAATGCAACCTCCCTCTAGCGACCCTTTGTCATGGACTAGAGCCAGAAGGTCAAGTGTCTCAGCTACTGGCACCACAGTGCCCCTTGAGAGATGATCATATCTAATGAGTACGCAGTAAGGGTGGAATAGATAGAGGGAGGGAAACCTCATGGGGACATGGCTGGTTCCTTTTCCTTTTTACTGCCATCTCCGCTTCTGACCAGGGTAGGTTTTATGGGTTCATGACCTAAACAGTCACACAGAGCTCCATGCCCAGAAAAGCCCCATGCTTGGTTTAATGCTCTGCTGTTGCTGCCTTGGCATTCTTAATTTCTGAACAAGGGGCCCTGCATTTGCATTTTGCACTGAGCCCCACAAATTGTATAGCCAGTTCTGCTCTTGACCTCCCTTTTCCTCTTCAAATCTAAGGTTTCATTCCATACTTCTTTAAATAATTCATGTATTATAGATTTCCTACGTACTCTCCTAAAAAGAGCTAGACGTCTATGTGGTAGAGCCAGTATTTTGTTAAAATTAAAACAGGAGGCAAATGTAAGCCTTCCTCTACCTCTGATGTGCTGCACATCTTAGAGTTGAACTACTGTCTTCTTTCCTAAAACCTACAGTCAAGGTTTACAAGCCAACCTCCACGCAAACACCATTAACATGAGCCCGTTCAACAGTACCATCGGATAAGAAGAAATCACTGTGAACCCAAAAGCAGAAAATCTGTTCTAGTTAAGAATTGGTCTAAAATATCATAAGCCTTATGAGCTCTTTTGGAAATTAGTTTTGAAAAACTGATATCCCAAAACACCTGATACCCAAATCAGAATTTTGTTTAAACCACTGGATGGTAAAATCCGTCTTACATTGGGAGTGAGATGGAGAAAGGAAGCTGTATGTACATAAAGGCAAATATCTGATTAAAGAACACAGAAACAGGCCGGGCACGGTGGCTCACGCCTGTAGTCCTAGCACTCTGGGAGGCCGAGGCGTGAGGATTATTTGAGCTCGGGAGTTCGAGACCAGCCTGAGCAAGAGCGAGACCCCCGTCTCTACCAAAAATAGAAAGAAATTAGCTGGAAAACTAAAAATATATAGAAAAAAAATTAGCCGAGCATGGTGGCACATGCCTGTAGTCCCACCTACTTGAGAGGCTGAGGCAGAAGGATTGCTTGAGCCCAGGAGTTTGAGGCTGCTGTGAGCTAGGTTGATGCCACAGCACTCTAGCCTGAGTAACATAGTAAGACTCTGTCTCAAAAAAAAAAAAAAAAGAACACAGAGACAAAATTTTTCTCAAAAGTTAAAAAAGAAAATTGCTCAGGAACTTTTTTCTGATTGCAAAAGGGTTGTGATTGTACACTATCTCTACTGCGTGAAGCAGAGAAGTAAAATTAAAACAGGGAAGACAAGTCTGATAGTATGGAAGAAAGATGCTCTTGCTTGACACTGAGAAATGATCTGCAGATGAGAAAAGCCATGCGAGGGTTACGGAGGTCATGTTGCCTTCAAGACCCACAGCACTAACATCTCCGCCAAAGCCCAAGGGTTTTTTATTAAGATTTTTAAGATTAAGTTAAATCCAAAGATCATTATAATCAAAATCTATAACTCTTAGCTGCCTTAGAAGAAATTACTAGCAGTTAAAAAACGGTGAAAATAATTATAATATGATCGTTATCAATGAGAAAGTACATATTTCCTCAAATAAATGTATTTATTTAAAATTAGTGCTTTTAAGGTCTGTGTCTTCTTTTTAAAATATTTACTAGCACTATACATGTGATATCATATCTATAACATAATTATAATAACGTAATTTCTTCTATTCCTCCAAAAACAAGCATTGACTGAAAGTCGCAACATTTTCCATGGTCACCACAAAGCTGATGACCCAGCTGATGGCTTCAGTGACCATTAGGCACCAAAAGTCAAGAAGCAGCTTCGCGGAGGCTAACCTTGAAAACTTAAGTATTAAGTAACGATCTAAGAACACAAAAAGAGTGCTATTATTCGTGTCTGTTCTTGCCATTTGATAAAAATTATCTGTAACTGCCACGGATACCCTTTTTTGAAACATGGCTTTAAAAACAAATGCTAGGGTGCAACTTCACTCAAGTCTGCATTTATTGTATTAACTCCAACGCTGGACTTTGTTTGGTAAGTCAATGTGTACTTTATTAAATTTGACTTTCCTTCTGATGATAATGCATAGTCTATGAGACATCCCTCATAAATCATTATTTTTTTCCTCCTCCCTCTCCTCTTTAAATACTTTGGAAGGGAAAAAATGGGTTTCAAATTCAGAACCTTGCTAGAATTGTTTGGTGGATCTTATCTTTATCTACTAGGTCCCTGTTTTTCGTCTGCCCCTGCGGATTCCATTATAGGTGTTAATAATACAATATTTCTGCTTTTTTCCCTTTACACACGTAAACTCTTGCTTCTGCCTGAAGAAATCGTTTGATTTTTTTTACACTCAACGCAGATTTTTTTCTAACCTTGAAAATGTCCGGCATTTGCCCTGTCGCAGTGCCTTCCCGTGATTATTTGTTTTTCTGCCGTTTCTTTCCTCCTGCCTTCTCTCCTCCTCATTCTTCTTCCTGATGAGCTCAGGTCCGGTCCAGATAAGACCCGTTTGTTTATCTTTATCTCCTACTACCTTCGACTCTTCCTCCTAGAAGGCCGTCAAGAACAGTCTTTGCATTTTAGTTTTGCTCAAAGGTTGAGAATTTCATGGTGCAAAAAGCACAGAAATTTGACCTGGGTTCAAATCGTGAGGCTACAGTTCACTCTCTATGTAACCACTCTGCAAGCCGTTTCACCTTTCTTAGCCTCAGTTTCCTCATCTTTAAAATGAATAGACTACAAGACTGCTGAGACCCCCTATAGTTATAAAATAAAGCACTCACTGCCCTCAGATGTAGAAAGTAAAACTCATAGGCGCTGAATGATTTTAATTATTTTTCCAGTAGAGCTGAGGGACTTATACTACTAAACAAAACAGTGAAAGGTGATTTCTGTGTGTCACATATTGTACTTATTCCCACATTATTCATACACTATTCGAAAATCAAACAAACTTTATTTAAGTTCCTTTGCATTCATGGATATAATATGAGTTTTGACTGTTCAGAGACGATCCAAAATTCTCTGACAGGTACTCAGTTGTAAGTTTGCTGAGGTTTTGTAAAGCCAGTGTTTGGACATGCTCACCAATCCTTAGCATCCGAATCCTGGTTCTGCGGTGGAGTTCACTAATCATGATTGCTATTGTGATGTCTGCACATTGGCGGATCTGAGAAGGTCTCAAGATGCAGCCTCCCAGTGGTGGGTGGCACATTATAGTGGTCTCTCCAGCCTATTCCTTCTAAAAGCAGAGAGGGAACTAGCTGTCCAGAATCAAAGATTACTCTACAGAGTGGAAACTGGGGCACACACAGACATCAGACGGGAAGGAATCCAGGAAGCGACGGCACAGAGAGAGACTCCGGGTGCTGGGCGGCATCTGTCCTGGGGAAGGAGGCACATCACAGCAATACCAAACAGTGGCTGTGTTTGAAGTGAGAGTCTATGTCAACGTGCCAGGAAGAAAGATCCGCATTGTCTCTGTCTGTCTGGAATCTCAACAGCATTTCTAGCCTATCTAAGGCAACTCACTTATATTCTGCATGCTGCTTTCTTTGCTTTCCACAACTTACTCCGGTCTCCCCTGCTAGACTGCCAGCTCTTTGAGAGCCAGATTAGACATAAATTTATTATACTCCTTCGACTTTTTACAAAACTGCATCACCCTTTTCAAAAATCCCTTTTTCTTTTTTTATTAAAAAAAAAACTTCACTGGAATAAGGGATTAACCATTTACCATTACGATGTATCTTGGAATAAATGTCAATCATTGGGCAACCATTTTCAAAGGAATTTTAATTATGTAGCGTCTCCCTGAATGCTGAGCAAGGTTGCACAATAGTGTCTGTGGAATTAGAAGAGACTTTCTCTAAGAGCAACTGTCTCCCCTTAAGTGTAGAAAATTAAAGAAGTGCAAGACATTCCTCCTTTATTTGCATTAATATTTTTAAAAGGCTGGTCCAACTGGACTTCAAACTTTGTACTTTCCCTCCCCTCACTGACGGTATTTGGCAGAAGTTTTTAATAATTAAAAAAGAAAAAGAAAAACCCAGAGTGAGCTTGTACCCTTGTGAACCTCCCTGGAGAAATGCTGCTCTTTGCTCAGCAATTCCTGCTCGGCACAGAGAGCCAACACAAGGAAAACAGTTGGGCTCCCTTCCTGGTCTCCGTTCAGTGCAGCGGTCTGGTAACAAATCTGCAAAGACAGACGTGGGGGAGAGAGAGGAAACCTAAACAGAATAGAGCTGAGATCGCAAAACATCCTTCAGCGTTCAGAGAGATAGAGGGGATTCTAGGAGACCGAATTTTTTATGGCCTGTCTTTTTATTACAATATAAAAGCTCAGTGATTACGTTGCTTGAAAGCTTAAAATGAAACAAAACTGTAAAACATGACTGTCCCGGGCTCAAATGTTTCACAATTCTGTAAACTCCAGCTTTAACTGGCTGAATATGGGGAAAATTCAAAAATCATTAGGAGAGCATCATCCAGTTCAACAGGCACAGGCTAATTTTTATCTTCGAGTTGAAGGAATTTAAGCTGATTCGGGTCGCAGCCATCCTTTAGGTCCCAACAAGGACAACGGCAACGTGGACATGACCTTCTACCGCCGTGCATTCAGCATTGGTCATGCCGGGTGCTCGGCTGCACTTTGCAAGCCTCAGTTCATCTTCAGAACAGCCTCGGGACAAGTTCGAATCAAGAGAGATGAAGGAATAAGTCCCAGGGTTTCTCTCAAGTCATCCTGACCCCAGAGCTAGGCCCTTCCCACCCCAATCCACTGCCATCCTTTAATAGTCAATCTTGCATTTACAAAATAGAAAAAGCAAAAGCATCGTGCAGATGTTTGAAAAGCGGGAATCTGAGCTCTTGAAAGGATTGAGAAGTAGGCTTCCCACAGGAGGAATGCAAAAATCCGAAAATGTTGGATTCCGGGGAAATAAATTAGTTTAGTTTACCAGTTAATGCAGAAAATCATTTTAACTAGTTTCCAAATAGACTAGTCTTTTTATTAATACATTTCAAGTTAAAGGGCAATCTGATCTCAGTCTTTTACTTTACCACACACAGAAGTTTAATCCATTTAGTTACAGCCACTTTACTAGGCCATAGGAAAATGGAAGGTCCCAAGAGGGGGGATCTCTTTCAAGAAAACCCTTCTGGGAGAGGCATGTAGAGAAAGCTAGCTCTAGGCCAATCCTGAGCCTCTCTCGCAGTCTCCAATAGCAAGGACACCACGATTTTCACTTATGCCACATACTGCTAAATATCATTCCTCTCTCATTGGATCAGATAACACAGGGGATTCTTTCAGTAGTTTCACGTAGGAGTGATCAAGTTGGTATTGCTGGATACCAAGACGCCAACTTGCAAGACTGGGGGCAAGGAGTTTTATATTCAGAGCAGCATCTGTATCCCCATCTAACTATGTTGTTCCTTCCCTGATCTTGACCTCTGGAATAGGAATAAATCCCCATAAGTTGTGCTAAGGCCAAAGGCTTGGGTCCAATACTCATCCAGCAGGGGAGAGGGAGGAAAACGTGTGCCTTGGTTAAGAGTCAGTTCTACTACGGGCTCAACACGGCAAACCTTTCCCATGTGGGTTAAAAACCTCAATGACCCAGAAGAACACAGGAACATTGGGAGACAATGAAACCGAGAAGGGAAAACCTCTAGAAATGCTGCTTCCTGACTCTGCCTCTTGTACAGGTCTTGCGAGCTTTTCCCCTGGTGACCTGTGTGTCCAGAGTGAACACAAAGTCAAAGCCAAATCTTATGGAATTCTGAAACTCCCTCCCAAAGGCTCAAGCTTGTCATAGCATAGTGATGTTTTTATCAGTAAATTCAGTAAAAACTGTTATGTTGGTTATGTTCCACATATATTAGAGGAGACACAGTCTGTTCTTAATGAGAGCCCATTTGTCTCTTCGCGAACCCTATAAGGACATTCCAACTTCTTTTTTTCATTTCTTCCATGTTTTTTTTTCTTCCCCTAACTTCGAGCCCTTTGAGGGTGTGATGTACCATAGAGAATGCATCCTGCCTTTGTGTGCGTACTGGATGAGAGGCAGCTATTGAATCTAACCCCCACAGTCCATTAGAAACGAAACCCTCCCATTATTCTGGAGTGAACCAAAAGGTCTTAAGCCTAAATGAGGCAGTCGAAAACCTAATTCCATTCTCAAATTTCAAACATGTTTTCAAAACACATTTGGAAACTGCTTTGCATAGCAACAGAGTCAAGAGTGTTTTCAAGTCAGCCTGTGGGGAGGACTTCGCTGGGATATATTAAATAGTTACTGCATTAGAACCTACTTTTTCTTTAAAATTGCAAATATCCCTAGCAGGACCAAGCCTGGATTTCTCATCAGGCCTTCAGAACAGCACCAGCCGTCTGTCACGGTCTTTTCAAAGCCTGCATTCCATGACTCGTGGACATCTGCCGGGCTTCTGTGTTTGATCCTAGATTATGTTTTTGCTAAGGTTAAGGGTTAGAGTTTTGACAGATGTGGCCGTGCTCTAATTGGCGCATTTTATCTGCTGTTTTTCCACACATGTACAGTATTCAATAGCCAAGTTTGTGCAATGCCTCAATTTCAATACCAACGTGTGAGGGGTGGGTGGAACGTAGGGCCTGAGCACTCAGTTGGGTGTCAGCTTTAGTTGCAGAGTCCGTATGAAATCCGTTCCCACATCTGTCAGAAGGGAAAGAGGATCATTTTGTTCTGTGTTACTGTTTCGTTCTAACTAGGCTGCAGTTTCTTTTCTCTTTATTTTTCCCTCCTCAAACTTTTATAGGACATTTCACTTTTCTCCATTTTTTTTTTCATTGCCACAGGTTGACTTTGCTATTTCCAATAAAGCAAAGTAGAAACTGAACTAAGATTGTGTCTTGGATTTAGGCCCCTTAGCACAATAGCCATTGTGCAAATTAAAGATTTAGCATCCCTGACCTCCTGGCTTGGGGGGGGCGGGGGTTGGTCATCAATGGGCCAATCTGACTGACTTACCGCAGCAAGATGGCAGGGACAGGGCATGTAGTTTGCTTACATCTCACCTAGCACCATGTTATGCACAGGAGGGAAGAAGGTCCTAACGTTTTACTTAGTTGTGGCCTAATCATTGTGCCAGGTGTGTATGGGGCACGGTGAAACAGCTAAATAAGCATGTGTCCTCCACTAGTTGGCCTACAAGCTGGGAGCTCTTAATACACATTACTGAGAATTCCACACAATCATATAAGGAGAAGGAGATACATTCCAAAATGATAGAACATATCTCAAAATGATAGGATAGGTATTAGAAGAGAGAAATGCACACAAGTATTACATTGAGGACTCTGTGAGATTCAGTATGAATTCCCCACTCGGATGAAACTGAAGTTCAGAGAAGTTAAGTGGATTGCCCAAGGTCACACAGCAGAGTCCAAATTTGAAAACAGATTTCTCTGACTCGGTACAAAGCTTTCCTTTTCAGTCACGGCCTTTCAAAATTTTAACGGAATTTAGCCATGTTAATTTTTGGCTTTGTTAACTTTAACGCTTAAGGAGAAATACTGACTATCACAAGGCAGTGGGAGGAAGGCCTAAAGGGGTATGTGAAATTCGCGCTTCCTTATCTGTACAACCTTATCTCCCAAAGCTGAGCGTCAGCTGCTTCCACCTCCCTTCATATTCTACGTCGCCATCTCCTCCACATTCTCTGGAGCCCATCGCACTTTCTCTGCTCTGCCCTCCGAGAGCTAAAGAAACCATTATCCCACCATTAAAAAGAAGTGGCGGAAAACAGAAGCAAAATTTTGACACTGTCAGTTCTTTCACTTCTTAGTACTATACGTAAACTTTTGCTGCGGAAGTATGGTAATCTTTAAGGCTAATTATTTTTTAAGCCTTCTTTAAAATAACATATGGAACCTACTATAATATTCAGTGACTTCTTCACTTTTGCTTCTCCTCTGGAGAGCGATGGGTTTATGATTTGCAGCTGATGTGAATTCAGATCTCAAGTTCATTATTCCAATTGTGGCTGCCATTGACTCTGGATGCCAGTGAGATTTTAACTGTTAACTTCACTGTGGACTGAAAAATGACTTATACACTAGTGATGCTTACGTAGACTCAGAGTCACAACTTGTGTGCGCTAGTCCCATTTCTCCACTTCAGCCTGGACAAAAAGAAAGTGTGGGCTTTTATGTTTTTCTCTTCTGCGTGCCCTGAAAAGGCATTCCGGGCTCATTAGTTTGCGAGTATAAAACCATGAACAGGATGAAGTACGGTGAAATCAGATCCAAATAGTTTTGAGGTCTTACCTGAGAAATAAGTGCATTGATTAAGTCGGCCTAGAAATCTGTCAGCAGGCTGCCTGGGTGAAGGTTGATTAAATCTCTCTCCCCTCCTGTTTGCTTGCCACAGACCTCCAGAGTTGTATAGATTCTACTCTAGCTCCTACTGGACCAATTAGTCAAAATTATGTTCTGTACTCTCCAAAGTAAAATCTGGCGACACTAGCCTTCCATGTATAATAGACTGTCATACCTGGTCTCACATAACCACAAAGGAAATTGAAACAGAAAGGCAGGGCCTTGGTTACACTCAAGCAGTATGTTAGCAGTGGCATCAGTTTTAAATGTTAGGAGTCCCCGATGCTTTAGTCTGAGCCACTGGACCAACCTAACACACTCCCTCTGTTATCTTAGGGAGAGAAGGTAGTAAGTTAAACTCCTTTGTGATCCTCTGTGGCTGGAACAGGCCATGTAAGCACCTTCCTCTGGGTCCAGCTTGGGACTTCTAGCAGAGAACCCCTGTCTCTTGGTCTTAGCGAGTTTTTAAGGGGGAAGTTGCTTTGTATCACAGCCAAAAGTCGCAGGAATGCTTGACTCAGTGCCCAATATGGAACGGGCTTTATACAATGGAGAAATTGTCAACACCTTTATAAAGTTTTCCTTTACTGACTCCAAGACCTTGCCCCTCAAAACAGAGCTACTACACACAAGCGCAATTTTAATGAGGGGTAATTTATATATTTCATGTTAAGAATATATTCTATGAGTTTTGACAAATAGCATACACACATATTACGAACACTAAAGTCAAGATATAGAACATTTCCATCACCTCAAAAGGCCATTCTCTTAAGCCCCTTCTCAGTCGATCTCACCCCATCACTGGCCCTGGGCAACCACCAACTTGCTTGCTGTAAATACGTGTCTTTCTTTTCTATAGCTTCATGTCATAGAATATCATACAACATCTACACTTTTTTGTCTGACTTCTTTCACTTACCACATTTATTTTGAGATTCATGCATGTTGGTCCATGTTTAAGTAATTTATTCCTTTTTATTGCTGAGTAGTATTCCATTGTTAAACATTTTATTTCTACAGTCACCTGTTGGTAGACATTTGTGTTGTTTCCAGTTTGGGTTACTTTAAATACGGTGAGAGGAATATTTGTGTACAACTCTTTATGTGGACATACACTTTCATTTCTCTTGGACAAATACCTGAGTGGAATTGGTGAATCGTATGGTAAGTGTATGTTTAACTTTATAAGAAACTGCCAAAGCTATTTTTCAAAGTGGTTGTACAATTTTATATTCCCATAAGCAGTGTGTGAGAGTTTCAGCTGTTTCATATCCTCACCAACAGCTGGTATTTTTGGTCCTTTAATTTAACCCACTCTAATATTCTAATGGATGTACAGTAATATCACATTGTGTCTGTGATTTTCATTTCCCTAATAATGAATGATATTGAGCATTCATTCATGGATATACTGTATATCTCTTGGCAAAGTTTGTTCAAATATGTCCATTTTTATTGACTTTATAATTTGTTCTATCAGTGATCTGAAAGAGTTCTATATGTATTCTGGATACCAGTCCTTACGATATGAAATAATATATAATTATTATAATATATATAATATAAAATTTTCTCCCAGACTAAGAGCAGCCTTTGCATTTGCATTTTCTTACTGATATCTTGAGAGGAGCAAAGGTTTTAAATTTTGATGTAGCCCAATTTATAAACTTTTTCTTTTATGTTAATGCATTTTTGTGTCCTAAGAAATCTTTGCCTATCTAAAGGTTATAAAGGTTCTTCTAGAAGTTTTATAGTTTAAATTTACATTCAGGACTATGATCCATTTCAAGTTAATGCTCGTGTGTGACACAGTAAGGATTGAGGTTCATTTTTTCTATATAGATAACAAATTGTTCCAGACCATTTGTTGAAAAAGCAATCCTTTCCATATTGAATTATCTTGGCATCTTTATTGGAAATCAATTGACCTTATATATATGGCTCTATCTCTGGCTTCTCTATTGTATTTCATTGATCTATGTGTCTAAATTATGCCAATAACACAGACTTGATTACTATAGCTTTATAGTAAGTGTTAAAGTCAGTAAGTATAAGTCTTCTAACTTTGTTCTTCTTTTTCAAAATTGTTTTGGCTATTTGGAGTATTTAGATTTACATATAAATTTTAGAATCAGCTTGCAAATTTCTATAAGAAAGTCTGCTTGGACTTTCAATGGAATTTCATTGAATCTAGAAATCGATTTGGCGAGAACTGAAATCATAATAATAGTGAGTATTCTAAACCATAAACATGGTAAATCAATTCACTTAGGTCTTTTTTAATTTCAGAAACAAATGTTTCTAGCTTTCAGGGTAGAGGTCTTGCACATATTTTATTTACTTTAACCACAAAACCAACTTTATATATATTGGAATTGGCTAATATAATTATAGAGGCTGAGAAGTCCCACCATCTGCCATCCACAAAGACCCAGGAGAACCAATAGTGTACGTTCCAGTCCAAGTTCAAAGGCCTGAGAGCCAGGAGAGCTGATGATTTAAGCTCCAGTCTGAGTGCAGGAGAAGACTGATGTCCTAGTTTGAAAACAGACGGAGAGGGTGCACTCTCCCTTACCCTGCCTTTTGTTCTCTTCAGGCCTCCAATAGATTGGGTTGGATGAGGCCCATCCACATTGGGGAAGGCAATCTGTTTTATTCAGTCTACCCATTCAAATGTTAATCTCAACCAAAAACCCCCATGCACATACCCAAAAGTAATGTTTAACCAAATATCTGGGTATCCTGTATCCCGGTCAAGTTGATACATAAAATTAACCATCACACCCATGTATTTCATGTTTTGGGATGCTATTGAAATCATACTGTCTTATTTTTAATTTCAATTTCTATTTGTTTATTGCTAACATATAAAAGTACATACACAACATATAGAAATTTTTGCATTTTGATTTTGTTTCCTGAAATCCTGTTAAAAATCACTTATTAGTTCCAGTAGTTTTTTGGTAGATTCATGAGGATTTGCCACATGCTTGATCATGCCATCAGTGAATAAAGACAGCTTTACTTGTAGCTTTCTAGTTTGTATCGGATATCATTTGCCTTCTGCCTGACAAACTTCTTTTAACATATCTTGTAGTGCAGGTGTGCTGGCTAAAAACTTTCACTTTTCTTTGTCTAAAAAAAGGTTTTGGCTGAGTGTCATGGCTCATGCCTATAATCTTAGCAATTTGGGAAGCTAAAGCAAGAGTATTGCTTGAGGCCTGGAGTTTGAGACAAGCCTGGGCAACATAGCAAGACTCTATGTTTAAAAAAAATTTTTTTTTTTAATTAGCCACCCATGGTGGTACGTGTCTGTAGTGGCCAGCTGCTCAAGAGGCTGAGGCAGGAGGCTCACTTGAGCCCAGGAGTTTGAGGCTGCAGAGAGTTAAGATCATGCCATTGCATTTCAGCCTTGGCAACAGAGCAAGACCCCATCCATAAAAAATAAAAAATGAATATATAATAAGTAAATAAATAATTTGTCTTCGTGTTTGAAAGGTATTTTCACTGAGTTCTACATTGACAAAATTTTTCTGAGCACTTTAAAGATGTTATGCTTTCCAGTATGTTTAAAGATGTCTTCTAACTTGCATAGTTTCTAAAGAAAAGTCTGTTGTAATTCTTTTTTTGTTGTTCCTTTGCATGTAACGTGTCCTTTTTTTCTCCATCTACTTTTAAGATTTTTTTCGGAATTAGTAACTTGATGTGATTTGATTGCAATGTTCTTGGTGCAGTTTTCTCAGTATGTAGCCTGCTTCATGTTCTAAGCTTCTTAGATCTCTGAGTTTATACCTGTCGTAAAATTTGAGAAATATTTGGTCATCATTTCTTCAAATATTATTTCTGTTCTTTCCTCTCTTCTCTTCTGAAGACTCCAATTTACATATGTTAGTCAATTTTTTATTGCCCCCAGGTCTTTTTGGGTTTTTTCAGTCTTTCATATCTCTTTGTGTAAGGTTCATTTTGGATAGGTTCTATTGCTATCTTTTAAGGTTAATTTATCTGTTTTGCGTCATATCCTAGTAATCCTTCCCTCCTTCTTGGAATTCTCTGCACCATCGGCTTCCTTGACACTGTCCTGCCCTGTCCTCTACCTCCTGCAGTGTTCCTCCTCAGACTTCTTCAAGGGATCTGCCTTCATGTCCAGCCCTTTAAATACCTGCATGCCCAAGTGTTCTGTTTTAGCTGTCTTTCCTCACTCTAAATTCTCTCCCTGAATTATTTCATCTATATCCATGCCTTTAACTGGAGCTCACAGACGCTGAATCACAATGGTGAACAAAACGTTCATAGACCATGCCCCTATGGGATTTATAAACTCGTGTGAGACACGGTCATTAAACAAATGATCACATAAGTAACACCATCACCATCGTGATAAATGCCTTAAAGGAAAAGGAGGCTCTTTGAAAATGAAAGCAGGGGAACTAAACCAAGACACAGGCAAAGTGGAGGTTCCTAAGAGGAGGTAATGTTTAAACTGGCCAAAAACTGGGGTGAGAGGGACATAGTCCAAGAAAAGAAAATAGCATACGAGGTGGCCTAAGGTGGAGAAATTTCATCCTGGAGAGAAGAAACAACAAGCACAACGGTGCAGAAGTTAAGAGAGTGCACATTTGGATAACAGCAAGTTATTCAAAAATTGGATTGCAGATTGGTTAAGGGAAGAAGACAAGACTGGTGGGGTATGCAGAGGCCAGAAGGAGAGAGGTATTTTCTGACATACGTTGGAGGCTGAAAGTTATACTTACTGTTGAGCCTTTGAAAGATTTCGTCTGGTAGCAGTGAGGAAGTTTACTTGAAGTTAAGGAACAATAGTGTCAGGGAGACACATTCAAACAGCTATTGCAACAGGCAAATGCAAAATGAGCATCTGGCAGTGGAAATGGAAATAAGAGAAGAGAGTTCAGAGACAGACAGATCAAAGAGATCGACGTAACGGGTGGAATAAATTCGCGGGTCAGGGAGAGACAGAGGAAGCAGGAGAAGATAATTCCCACGGAAGGGTTGGGATTATAGGAAGAAAACCAGGCTATCAAAGAGGAAGGTAAGTTGAGTTTAAGTCATGCTGAGAGTGAGCAGCCTTGTGGCTCTTCCAGGTGAATATGTTCAGTAAGTGGTTAGAAACAGAGATGCGGGATCGGGAAACAGGTCAGGTCTAGAGAATCGAAGGGGAGAGGACATCACTCTGAGCTCCACATGTCCAACTGCCAACTCAACCTTTCTACCTGAATATCTCAGGTTTTTATCTCCCTTCTGAATTCAATCCTCCTCCAGTGTTCTCTGTTACAGTCAATTACACCACCGCCCACCCAAAGCTCTATCCAGATCATTCTTGACACCTCTGCCTTGCTCAGTACCCACACCCAATCAATCGCCAAGTCCTGTTCTGTCATCAAAATGTATCTCCTAAAAGTCTCAAACAGACACTTCCCTGTGCTATAGCTTCCAACTTCCTAAATCAGGTCACCTTTAATTCACCAAAGTTACTTACTTGCTATCTATACAGAAACTCCTACTCCTTCCCCAACCAACCCATTGTCCACACATCAGGTCCCCGGACTACTACGTAGAATGAACAAAACAGCCAGTCTCTGGCTCAAAGGGCCTTCCACTGAAGGAAGGGAGACTGTCAACAAACACCTGTAACGTGGACAGGTCAGTAGCGTGAGAGCGGAAATAGACAACTTAAGCAAACTGATCCTTTGCCAGAAAATGGCAGCCCGAAGACGTAGAACTTTGCATGTTGGTGGTGCACCTCTGGGTCAGTTCTTACAGGTGCGTATGTGGTTTGGGGCCAATGGGAATGAAATAAAAGAGCAGTAACAAAGCTTGTGTGAGAAGGGGGAGTACAGGGGTAATATGAAAAATTCTATTTCAGGGCACACATGCTGTGTGGGTGCCAGAGGCATAGGATCGGCGCTCCTGTCATGTTTTTTATGAGCCAGGCACAGGCAAGCCGTGTATTTCCAAGTATCTTTTTACGCTAATATTTTGGCTTTAAGCTTTCCATTAACGATTTTTAAGGGCCTCGCTATATCTCCCTGGTGATCTATCAGCTGTATTTTTCCCTTACTTCATTTCACAATTTTCCCTCTGCTATACGTCTCAGCGAATCCTTCCTTTTGCTTTTGGCAGACTCTTTTAAGGTAATTTTTCTACCATACTTCACCTCCATCTTCCAGTTTCTTTTCTCACACCTTCCCTCCGATAATTTTAAATCCTCGCTTCTTCCAATGCCACCTTCATTCAGCTTCTCTTCTCTTCACCCCACCAGACTTCGTTAACTTGCTTCTAAGACCCCCTTTGCTTTGAAAATATTTGCTTCTTCCCGGTAAACCCCAGGTGCGTCTCGTGAAGGCCCTATGGCCTTAACAGAATGAAAGAGGAAGTCACAGTAAGGGCATCAGGAGGTAGGGCCAGTGCCATCAGCTTCTCTTTAGGGCGAGGCCAAATACTCTCCCGATGATTGCATCCCACTAAGGGATACATGTGCACTGGCAGAGAAAGAGAATCTGTGATTTCCTCAGAAAGGCTTCTTTATGCGGCTTCAAGAAGGAGAAGAGGCCGCACTGTAGTCAAGGCAATATTAGCAGAGGTGTAGGCAGGTATCTCCATAACTTGGATCATCAATCAGTGAATGAAGGTCAGTAAATGACACAGAAAGCAATTAAGAAGGAATGAAATGAATAGCGTGGTTTGCCTCTAAGTGCTACCCCGGCTCAGCAAAGGGCTGGATTTCACGACTTCCCTTTCAGCTTGCTCTGCAACTGTGCAAGAGACGGCAGAGTTGGATCAGCACTACACGGTTGAGAGCCAAGCTATGACGCTGATAATATAGATAAGATTATTGACCCCTTATTCTGAACCAAGCACTTCGTGTGCATTACTTCACTTAAACTCCAAACTTCCTCTATGTTAGGTAGTGTTTTGTAGATGCAGACGCTGTGGCTCACAGAACTTCATCACACAACCAGAACAGTGAGTGCGGGATTCCGATCCAAGTGGCCTAAACTCAAGCCCATATTCTAAGCCACTATACCAATGGCCTTGAAAGTTCTTTGCTCATGTACCCATAAAACAATTCGAATAAGCTATTTACCACTTGTACATTTTAGGTTGAAATGAAAAAAAGATTCATTGTAAGTTTAGATAGCTGCCGATGATATAATTTCTGATATATGGTAACTATTGAACTGTTTTAAAAATATCTTAAATTTGTATTGTATCACTCTTTTAAATTTATCCAGTGGAATATAAGTACCACAGCAATTTGATCTCCATCAGCATCTATTAATATTTAAAATATACACGAACAAGCTCTCTTTACGAAAAATGAGCTCTGCTCCCCTCCCTACCCCATCCTTGTCCCCCACCTGAGAGGACGTATTTGCTCAAGGGGAGAGAGGACCACTTCTCTGCCCACACCAAATGTCACCTCCTCTGAGAGGCTTTCTTTGATCACCCTCCTGCTTACTTTCTTCATAGCATCTATCATGATCTGAAATTATCTTGCATATTTGCTAATTTACTTGTTCATGTTCTGTCTCCCCAGTAGTGTATCAGCCATGAGGGCAGAGTTGATCGCAAGCATCACCATACCCCGAGTACACAATCATTCCTTTAGCTCCTTGAGATTGTGTTTATGTTTCACCTTTGCTAGAGAATTTTATCTTAGTGTAAAATAGTTTTAAATTTAACAGTATCATATATAAATCAAAAATGATTTTTCTTTTTTTTTTTTGAGACAGAGTCTCACTCTGTTGCCCAGGCTAGAGTGCCGTGGCGTCAGCCTAGCTCACAGCAACCTCAAACTCCTGGGCTCAAGCGATCCTCCTGCCTCAGCCTCCCAAGTAGCTGGGACTACAGGCATGCACCACCATGCCCAGCTAATTTTTTCTATTTTTAGTTGTTTGGCTAATTTCTTTCTATTTTTAGTAGAGGCAGGGACTCACCGTTGCTCAGGCTGGTCTCGAACTCCTGAGCTCAAGCAATCCTCCTGCCTCGGCCTCCCAGAGTGCTAGGATTATAGACAGGTGTGAGCCACCGCGCCCGGCCTCAAAAATGATTTTTTAAATTTCTCTGACTATAAGGCTATAAGTTAAATAATGTTTTGCTCAGTTGTATTCTCAATTATGATTAGTACGAAATTGATCAAAACAACATAAATATACATTTTCATAAATAATTATTAAACATAAAAGTAAAATTTTATTAGAAATGTACTCCTTAATGATCTAGATGGAGAAAGTATGTTTAACATCTTGAATATAAGTGACGCCAATATTTTTAAAAATCACTTTGGTGCCCTAGAGGTTTTTACACTTGAAACAATGAACCGTGTAAGATTTGGGCTGGGTAAGCAGTAGACCTCTCTTTGTAAAGGGGGAGAAGAGCAAATGAGAAAGGGGAAGTGGGAGAGGAGAATGAACAAAGCTCCTTAGCTGCAGACATTCTTTGGTCAGTTTTAAGAAAGAGCACTTATGAAAGTTAAAGACAATTGATCCTGGGACTTCTCGGCCTCCATGACCACATTCTCCCTCCCTACCCCCTCCATCCCCCCGTGTATATATGGAGAGGGGGAGAATGTGGCTTATATATGTGTGTGGGGGGGGGGGTGTGTATGTGTGTATTTCCTATTGGGTCTCTGGGAAATCCATACTAATACAGATCTGGAGATAATATTAATAGTTTGGTCTGTGGGCCAAGGATTGCATGAACTAATTGCTAAAACGGTAGTAATTGTTAGCCATTTGGTGTTGTTAAATGAAAACGAAACGTCAATAGCATCTACCACCTAATTATTGAAGATGCTAGTGATAGCACAGTACCCTGAGAAACAGGCTTACTCCTTAAAGAAACAGACGTGTACAGTCTCCAGTGGTCCTCTACACTAGCCTGGGAGAAAGGTGCGTGGAAATCTATGTATCAGTTCACCACCCAAGGAGCGGGGAAAGAGGGGTAGATTAAATCTTCAAAGCTAAACATCAGTAAAGATAACAGAATCAAATGTAGAATCTCCAGAATTTGTGACCTTGAAAGGATCTCAGACATTATCCAAACACTTTCTTTTCACAGTGAGGTCCAGAGGGGGAAATCGGGCGGTAACTTTTACGTAGTATTATAGAGACCGGGGTTCAAATGCAGCTCTGCCACTTATTCGCTGTGTAGCCTTAATTTAAGCAAGTTTTCTAATCTTTCTAAACCTAAGTTTCCTCATTCTTAAAATAAAAACTACCATCCCCACCTAGTAGAGATGGTAGTTAGGATTAAAGAAGATAAAATATAAAAAGACACTTGTTCAGCTCGCGGATGAGCTGGTTGATGCGTTCACCTCGATAGCCAGGTAGGTGAGCCCATCTCCTTGAGGAAGCCCACTTTATTCTTGGTAGCATGACGGGCCACTGAGAGTTGGAAAGGATGCAAGAACCATGAGATCTCCTGGAAATGCTTCCCCAGAAAGGCAATTTCATGAATGAGGTCTTCCAAGCAAATGACACCAAACTCCCCCAGGTGCTCTTTGATCACTGTGTTATCTGTCAGAGGGATGGTCTTATTCTTGACCTTGGCTTGTCCACGTTTCAAGATGAGTTCCCGGACGGACTTCAGATTTGGAAATCCCCAGGTCACATATGGTTCCACCATACGCAGCAATTTTAGGCTCTGCGGGGTGACTCTAACAAAGACACCACTAAAAATTAGACCCAGAATATCTGAAAGTACAGTGCATTGGGAGCATGTGTTTTGGGGTTTTGGAATTACCAAGTATCTTCAGAGAAGATTATTTTCTGCTCTATCTTCAAAAACGAAGGGAAGGGTCAGGGAAAAGACAGTTGGTTATGCTCATGGCAGGAACCTCTCATCATAGTCCAGTTCCGAGGAAAAATTCCAGTGTTTTCCACTTTGGCTGCTGCCACCTCTGAAATCACATGCCATGGAGAAAGTAGCCTGCTTTGTCGGATCTTCTATCCTGAGGTTAAACATTGGTGAATGAATGACTCTAGCATGTGCATGAGGATCCCCACGACTCCTGCAACAGTGGACCAAGCCCAGGGGCATACTTGAATCTGGGTATACCCAGGGCTTTGTTTTGAAAAGACTTGAAATACAATTAGGAAGGAGAATGTAAAAAAAAAAAAAAAAAAAAGACACTTGTTTCCGCTGGCTTGCTATGGCAGCGCTGTGGAAAAAATTTACGGTGAGTCAGAGCACACAATTCTTAACTCCAGATCTTATATTTTCTTGCTCTGCACTCCTTTGGGCCTTGGTTTCCTCGGGTATAAATGAAGGGGCTTAGATTAAATAATGAACTACAAAGATTATTACTGATGCTAAAATTTTATTTGTTGATTGATGTCTCATCAAAAGCATCATCTTCCCTTAATCTTGCTGTGTGATTTTTATTTCTGTGATTTTTGTGGTGTGGAGCGTTTCTGTGTATGCTGGCAAAGCTGGAAGAGATGTAATTGGTTCTCTATCTGATCTTTTATATTAAATTAGTCCTCAGTTTAAAAAAGAACAAGGTAGACCACCTTGCAAAAACTGCACATGGGCATCAGAAAGCTGAATTACATTGTCCTCTGGCACAGCGTTGAGTGTGACTCAAATGTAAAAAAATGAAAAACCTAGTAGTTGGGTTAAGTCAGTGTCACAGGGGACATCTGCATGAAATAATATATGAAGCAAGAAAATAAATATCTTCCCCCAAAGAGGAAAAATCCCCCACCCATGATATGCATTCATTCAGAAAATATTTTTGAAAAGGGAGTCAAACCTTTGGATAGTAATTTCTTAGATAATCACTGCGATGGAAACAAACTATATTTATTGTGGCTTAAGATTTTAGCACTTATAACACCCACACAGAGTGACATAAAGTCACATAGAGTGACCCCAAGAGACAAGGATGAGCCAAGATCCCAAGATTCCTCTTAATGGTAGGTTATAGCCCCTTTTTGATTGATTCATTCATTAAGCAAATATTTATTGAGCACCTTAAGTATATGCCAGGCCCAGTTCTAGGGTCTGGGGATACAGTGGTGGATAAAATATGCAAAATCTCTGCATTCATGGCATTTTAGTCCAATAGAGCTGTTATAACAAAATACCATAAACGCAGTAGCTTATAAACAACAGAAATTTATTTCTCACAGTTCTGAAGGCTGAAAAGTCCAAGCTCAAGGATCCAGTAGATTTAGTGTCCAGTGAGGCCCATTTTCTGGCTCATAGGTAGTGTTTCTCTCTGTGTCTTCACATGGTGGAAAGGACGAGGGATCTCTCTGGCACCTCTTTTATGAGGACACGAATCCCATTCATGAGAGCTCTGCTCTCATCACTTAATCACCTCTCAAAAGTCCCACCCCCAAATGCTATCACACTGGGGATTAGGTTTGAACATAGGAATTTGGGAAAGGCACATTCAATCTATAGCACATGGAAATCACATCCTAGTGGCTAATTTACCCCTTGTCCTGGAATTTGTAAAATATGATTTC
This sequence comes from Indri indri, assembly GCA_004363605.1. Lineage (NCBI taxonomy): Eukaryota > Metazoa > Chordata > Mammalia > Primates > Indriidae > Indri > Indri indri. The sequence goes on along the minus strand of RJWJ010011485.1, from coordinate 12,158 downwards.
AGTCTAAAGGGTCATTTGAAAAAAATGGGGTGCTATACTTCTGGATTTTAGAAAAAGGCAACATAGCTCCTTTTAAAAGCCTCCATCCCACTGCCTCCAATCATCAAAGGCAAGGGAAGGCCATGCAGGTCATAGCTACGCTGTGGACTGTTCAACGCCAACTGATTTGCATTTGGTTTGCTCACAGCTGGTTTGCTTAGCAGGGATGAGTATCTCTAAGGCTTCAGACCTGGAATCTATAATAATCTGCAGTGGCAAAACTGAGGTCCAACAGGGACTTCCCAACCTGTTTTTTTTATAAGAATGCCACAAAACACTTCTTTATTTCAGACTAGAAAACTTGATTTCCACAACTGCATCCTACTTTAGAATTGGGATTAAGGTCCATATCAGACCACCATTATCTATCGCCCTTGCTACTAGCCAACCTCCGCAACGATGGAGATGCGAATTAAATTATTATATAACTTATGACGTTAGCTTCCTTGTCCAAAAAAATCAGGTCATCCTAGTAATATTTGCTTGACATCAAGCCTCAGAAACCTAAGAAGAATGTGGCTCACTGGTAATCACAAAGTGAGTGAATAGGAATTGTTCACATGAACGCACGCACACACACATACACACACAATTATTCATTCACTCAAGCACACACGGAGAGTTCCAAAGTCACAGCATAAATCACCAGCATAAGTTACTGCCGCTGAACTAAAAATGAATTGCTTACAACCTGAGGCTGTCCTGGCCGCTGCCTGTCTCCCTCCCGTTAGCGTTGACAATGGCAGGCTGTCAAATGGATACCTCGCAGCCTCCTCCCGCTGTCACGGGCCTCACACTGCAGCTTCACAAAGATAAAATAATAACTGTGTGTCAGTCAGCCCTTCTTAAACTAACTCTGCAATATCTACCAAGGCCCCTCCCAGGCCAGTTCCTGCCAGGAAATTACTACTGCCCAAGGAATGGCCAACAGTTCAAGCATAGCCCCTCGCTGGGTCTCTTGGTAAGTATTTTTCTCATTTCTATGGCTGTTCAAATTTGGAAAATATTTTATGATCATTTTCCTTATATGATTTAGGGTACTTTAATCCTCAGAACAACCCTGCCAAGTACATCTGGGCTGCTACTCTAGTTTCACAGATGGGAAAACCGAGAGACTGACTCAAGACCGCACAACGCTTCGCATCTCGGACTAACAATTTAGCTCTTGGGTAGACAGAGTGACCTGTAATCATATCTGTCTGCTATCAGAGATGTCATCAGAGCTGCTGACTCTGAATGTCTTCTGCTTCTCCTCTGTCCCCACAGCCCCCGTTCCCAGCTCTCTGTGAACATTGTAAATGCTCGCGAGAAACCAAATGAGTTATCTGACATGGCACCTGGGGCAAAGCTCGAGATTGCTGAATCCACTGAGCACTGGGATTTCAACCAGTGAATGCAGAGCAGGATTACCCAGATAATCGTAACAGGATGTGGAATGGATTCCCCTGCAAGCCTTGCCAAGGGGAAGCCTAAAGGCCCCTAGACTTTCACCTTCACACCCCATTCAGCCTAAGCAAATGTAAGATGGGGTTGGAGAGACCCAGTAAGAGTAGACTATCATATCTCACTTCTCTCTGGGGTGGTTCTCCGTCACGCCCACACACACCTCCTACACACTCATTAAGTGCAGTGGCAGGTGGGAGAGTTGGAGGGCTCCCAGAAAGCTGCTCACTGAAGCTGGGAGTGACTGCAGGCTCCACGGACTGAACTTCACTGGACTGCATACGGGGAAAGTTCGCGGGAGAAACTGACAGGTGTCCTCTGGAATCCGGGTGTCTGTGAACATAGAGCCTGGGGCCTGCTTCCCACTGAGGAGGCTGGCTGGAGCCCATGTGCAAAAGGAGAGCACAGGGCAAAGGCGTCAGGCTGTGCTCTGCACGGGATGTTTGAGTTGCCCAGGATCTGAGTGCACACTGCAAAGGGCCACTGAGGCTTGAGATGTCTTAATGGGACCCTCTCTAAAAGGGCTGATCAATCACAAGTTACATAGCCAACCTCCAGGAGCAGGAGCTCAAGATAAATTCAAACAGCAGTGAAGCAGAGAGGTCCCCAGTGAGGGGCCTCCAAAGAAGGGAAGCCCATAAAAGAGAAAACACGCGTAAGCATGTCACACACGGAAAGCGTCCAAGGGCCAAGAGGAAGCTGGCACCCAGGTAAGCAAAAGGATTTTGCCCCTTCCCTTCTAGTTACTCACTTCCACTTCTTCTCCAATCCTGGGAAAGACCCAGAAAAAACAGGGGATAGAAAAACAAAAGAAAAACAAAAGAAAAACAAAACACTTGAACCTAAGGCATGAAACTGCAGGAATTCTAGAAGAAGAGGTTGGAAAAATTCTTATAGATACTGGCCTAGGCAAAGAATTTATGAAGACCCCAAAGGCAATCACAGCAACTACAAAAATAAATAAATGGGACCCTATTAAATTAAAAAGCTTCTGCATGCCACAGAGACAATCAACAGAGAGAATAGACGACATACAGAATGGGAGAAAATATTTGCATGCTATACATCCGATAAAGGGCTAATAACCAGAATCTGTAAAGAGCTCAAGCAAATCAGCAAGATAACATCAAACAACCCCACTAAAGGAGGGCAAAAGACTTGAGCAGAAGGTTTTCAAAAGAAGATAGACTAATGGGCAATAAGCATATGAAAAAAATGCTCAACATCTCTAATCATCAGGGAAATGGAAATCAAAACTACAATGAGATATCACCTAACTCCAGTCAGAATGGCTTTTATGAAAAAGTCCCAAAACAACAAATGTTGGCATGGACGCGGAGAAAAAGGAACACTTATACACTGTTGGTGGGACTGCAAACTAGTACAACCTCTATGGAAAGTAGCATGGAGACACCTCAAAGAACTAAAAGTAAAACTACCATTTGATCCAGCAATCCCACTGCTGAGTATTTACCCAAAGGAAAAAAAGACATTTTATAAAAAGACGTTTGTACTGGAATGTTTATAGCAGGATAATTCCCAACTGCAAAGGTGTGGAAACAACCCAAGTGCCCATCAACACATGAGTGGGTTAATAAAATGTGGTAAGTGTATACCATGGAGTATTACTCAGCCATAAAAAATGGTGAACTAATGCCTTTTGTAAAAACTTGGATGGAACTGGAGATCATCCTTTTAAGTGAAATATCACAAGAACCAGTGACCGGCTCTGGAAGCCAGGTTTAAACCAATCAACACAGGGAATTGCCCTGGTCGCTGTCATTGGTCCAGGAGTGGGCACATAAGCTAAGCTGGCCTATGCAGATTTATATTTCTGTTTGAGGGAGGAGGTTTTTTCCTCTGTCCATGATGGATGCGAACAAGGAAGAATGTTGTCACAATTGCACAGGACTTGGTGACACAGCCATCTCTGGACAATGAGGGAAGCCCGGAGACAGAGCCAATACAAAGCAGAGGGCAGAGCTGGGAGTACCGCAGAGAAAGAAGTCAGAGCCCTGATTATTCCACGCCTGGAGCCTGCTGCCCTTCGAGACTCCCCATCATGTGCAGTGAAGAATCTCCTTACTGTTCATGCCAGTTCCAGTTTGGTTTTTTATTCCTTAGTGTTTAAAGGTTCTTGATTATGACAATGAAAATAGTAGCAGCCAACATTTCTTGAGAATTACCTTGTGCCAGGCACATTCTTTATATTTGTAATTTTGTTTAATGTTCTTGACAATCTTATAAGGCAAATACACTATTGTCCTTATTTGTAAAATGTAAGTGATTTTGCTCAAGGTCATGTGTGTAGTAAGTGGCAGAACCAAATCTTTTTGTTTGTTTGTTTGTTTGACACAAAGTCTCACTCTGTTGCCCAGGCTAGAATGCGGTAGCATCATCACAGCTCACTGCATCCTTGAGCAACTCCCAGGCTCAAGTGATTCTCCTGACTCAGCCTCCCGAGTAGCTGGGACTATAGGCGTGCACCACCACGCCTGGCTAAGTTTTCTATTTTTGTAGAGATGGGGTCTCACCATGTTGGTCAAGCTTGTCTTAAACTCCGGGGCTCAAGTGATCCTCCGGCCTTAGCCTCCCAAGTCACTGGGATTACAGGCATGAGGCACCCCATCTGGCAGAACCAAAATCTTTCAGAGCTCAGAGCCTGTGCTCTTAACCACTGTGATGGCTCCACTGATAGATGAGGCAGAGGAAAAGAAAGAGGAAGGAGCTTGTGAAGAGGCCACGGGAAGAACAGGAGATGGTGATATTATGATTAATTTTATACTTATTAACATAGAATCTTGTTCTCTCCACCTGGAAAACCTCATCCCTCGGACACCTTTTCCCCATGCCCACTTCTCTGCCTCGGAACTTCTATTTGTTCTTTAAGAACTCGACTCAGATGTCACCTCCTCTGAAGAGCCTTTCCACATGCCGTCTCCCCAAACCTCCAACGCTCTGGAATCCCACAAAAATTTGCTCAGATTTCTATTATAGCCCGAGTTACATTATAAAGTGTTCATTTTCATACCTCCTCCTTGTACTAAATTCAGAACTCCTTGAGGGCAAGGACTATGTCTAATTATTCCTTGTGGTTCCCGTGTTTAGCTCAGCTCATTGCAGGTGCTCAGGGACAGTGAGAGTGAATGAATCAATCATCACACCACAAGGACCCTCTGTCTTACCAGGTACCGTGCTAAGAGATGTAAAATTAAAAAGATCAGGCCTTTGGCCCGTTAAAGTTCATAAACAAATTGCGGATGTGTTCCTATCTTTCAATTCTACATTATAAAAACCCAACACAAACTAGCTTAAAAGGAAAAAAAGAATGTGGGCAGGGGACAGAATTTATTTGTCCTAGGCAAGTTACTTCTATTAATAGTTTCAGGAATAGCTGAATCTAAGATCCAAGGGTTTCCAATAATGTTATCCTCCAGATTAGGTCTCTTCCTATAACCTGCTCCTGGATGGCTTCGTCCTCAGGAATTTTTTTTGCATGTGAAAGCCCCTCACAGCTCCATGTTTATATCCAGTTGTAGCAAAAATAGAGCTTTTTATGCCAATGGTCCTAGCAAAAGTCCTAGGAGTAATTATCAATGCTTTTAATTGAGTCACCTGCCCTTCACTGAACCCATTATAGTAACTCCGAATAGGCCTCCATCACATGCCTACGTCTGGATTTGGAAGTGGGGCTGACCCCATCCAAATCATATGGATTAAAAGTGAGGGAAGGTTGTTTGCCAGAGGAAAATCGAGTTGCTGTTACTAAAGGAGGAAGAAGGTATTAGGCAAGCAAGAACCTACATATGTCCTCCATAGAGGAGATGTCCTATACATCAGCAATTATATGGTAAGGCTGGGAGTGATGCCTGTCTTAAGTGCTTACAGCCAAAGACTAGATGGGAGAAATGGATCACTTCAAGGACAGCTGTCCACAAACACCTTCTAGGAGGAAGCCTATGAACTAGGCCTTTTGGATAGGTAGGATTATGGTAGATGAAGATGAGGAGGCCTTTCAGATACATGGAAAGGCATGAACAAAGGCAGGGAGGTAAGGATCCTTTGGAGGTTTTCCAAGTTTGCTGGGAACTTTTGGGAATTAAGTCTGGAACTTTGGTTGGGGGCTAGATCTATACATAGTCTAACAAGTGGTAACCCTTTATGCAGATTTCTTCCATATATGATCTCAAAAAAGAGTAATTTTAGCAGGCATCAGGAGTAGGATTATTCTTCCCATGTTACCGATGGGGCAAATGAAGCCTAGTGCAAGAGACGCCTGCTGAGAGTTCACCCTCTTGTGTCCAGAGACGGAACAGAACAAGAAGCCCAATTTCTGCCCTCCAGCCCAGGACTGCGCCCCTCCCCGCATCCACAGTAAAAATAAAATCTGGGGCTGGAAATCACCAGGACGGCAGCTGTGGCTCAGCCCCAGGGCCAGCCTGAGGACACCTTTGCAGGAAGCTGTGGGAACAACCATATAGCCAGAAAGAAGGTATCTGACTTGCATAATGGCTAAGAGCAGAGACTCCAGTCAGGCCTCGTTTTGATTCTCAGTTTCATGAATTAAGGTGTTACCTTGGGCAGATTATATAACTTCTCTAAGCCTCAGTTTTCTCATCTGTAAACAAGGTAAAGAACCATACCTATCTTATAGGGTGGTTCATGAGGTCTGAATGAGGTGTTGCATATTAAGAATTAAGCACTCTCTTCCTCATCAGGTCTGGTCTCCTCTTCCTCATCCGGTCTGGTCTCCTCTTCCTCATCCGGTCTGGTCTCGTCTTCCTCGTCTGGTCTGGTCTCCTCTTCCTCATCTAGTCTTGTCTTCTCTTCCTCTTCCGGTCTGTTCTCTACTTCCTCATCTGGTCTCCTCTGGTCTTGTCTCCTCTTCCAGTCTAGTCTCCTTTTCTTCATCTGGTCTGGTCTCCTCTTCCTTGACTGGTCTTGTCTCCTATTCCTCATCCCATCTGGTCCAGTCTGGTCTCCTCTTCTGGTCTGGCCTCCTCTTCCTCGTCTGGTCTCATCCCATCTCGTCTCCTCGTCCAGTCTCTGTCGCCTAAGATTCTTGAAGCCTACTTTCTATTTTCCTGAGACACAGGAAGACTTCATGGGGGATTCCATATTGATGGTACTATACACATGCTCCTGCAGTAATACTATGAAGTTGAAATCCAGCCATTAGGCTTTCCTGAGGGGCTAGACCCAGTGCAAACATTCAAACATCCAAAGCAAACAGCAGAGGCAGACCAGCGGCAGTAGGGAAATAAATCAGGGGAAGCCTGCACGGTGGCTCTCACTGGGGAGACAGGCAATCCCGAGTAGGGAAATCCAGGCTGGGCCTAACACAACTTATCAGACTTGAGCAGAGTCTGCAGACAATGGGACAACATTAAGATCAAGGACTCTTTTGCCTTATATCCCATCACTCGTTCCACTCCAACTAAAATAGGTTGATTATTTCTTTCTATTTATAGAAGAGACGGCGTCTCGCTCTTGCTCAGGCTGGTCTCGAACTCCTGAGCTCAAACGATCCACCCGCCTTGGCCTCCCAGAGTGCTAGGATTACAGGTGTGAGCCACCGCACCCGGCCCTTTTTTCCTTTTTTATTGAGACAGGGTCTTGCTCTGTTGCCCAGGCTAGAGTATGGTGGCATCATCACAACTCACTGCAACCTCAAACTCCCAGACTCAAGAGATCCTCCTGCCTCAGCTCCTGAGTAACTAGGACTACAGTATTTTTTGTAGAGGCGGGATCTCACTATGCTGCTCAGGCTGGTCTTGAACTCCTGGCCTCAAGCGATCCTTCTGCCTCGACCTCCCAAAGTCCCGGGATTATAAGTGTGAGCCTCTGCATTGGGCCTCAGAAATTACTTTTTACAACAAAGTATTTTTATTTGTTCCAAGGCAAGGCACTGGTACAAACATTTCAGATGAAACAAAGGCTTTTGTTTCGTATTGCTGCTAAAGATCCTCCTTGAGTTCATTCAAACATAGCATGGCTGCTCTAGCTTACGTTTTGTATCAGTCAGAGCACAGGAAAACAGCAATCATTTTCTGCTTCTAAAAGGGAAGAGGGGTGTAACGCAGGGAATTCCTCACAAAGGGCATCGAGGATATGAGTCCTAAACAGGAAAGAGTGAAGAACCCAGAGATTAGCCACAGCTGGAAGCCACTACCTCTCCCAGACTGGAGAGAGAAAAGGAGAAAGGGCTGTTGCCAGAACGCAGCGGCTGGGTTCACGAGGGCATGCTGGCCAAAGTTTAACAAAATGGTTCTCTGTTGGGGGAAAGCCCTGATTTGTAACATTTGCAATTTCTGAGATGTAAGTGCTCCCATTCTGGCCTATTTTAAGTCATCAATGTGATATCACTGAACATGGAGTTGGGAAAAAATAAAATTTTCCCATTAGGACAACACAACACTAGGCTGAGGTCCCTTGACAGAAGCTGTCGCTAAAGCAGTAGACTCTGCTGGCGCCAGTGAGCTGAAAGAAGCAGAGAGGAAGGGAGAAAATACCCTGGCTTCTTCCAGCCTTCCCCCATCGCCTCCCAGTGCCTCCTATTGGCCCAACCCAGACAGAAGGATGCTGAAACAAGAAAATGCAACCTGCGGCAGTTCGCCCCTGCCCCCCAACACAGAGCAGAGTGGGAAAGGGAGAGCATGGATCTGAGATACTAGTAATCTTGCCAATATTTTTAATATGCTCAAATAGATTAATTTGGCCATGCAGGATTGAACTGCATGGTGCTTAACACTGCAGATGAGAAAGAAAAAAACAACAGAAAACTGTAGACGAAGTATCGGCATGTAATTCAAAGTTCAAATTTTGACCCCAACATACAAAACCTATGGCAATTTTGAGTCTTCGAGTAAATATTTAACAGGGATGGGCACTGAAGTATCCCAGTTTTTTTTTTAACACCATTGAACATCTCATAATGTTACATGATACATTATTTTAGAGCTATTTTGTGCAATACAAAGAGAATTTTAAATGACTAAAATTCCATCCATCACATTTCAAATTTCAAATTGAACACTCACCATTCACTCCTTAGGCAACTATTTCTTGAGCAGACTCTGTGCAGATTGTTCCAGATGCTTGGCAGATGCCTCTGCCCTTGAGGAGCCTATACACTAGCAGTGGAGCAAGACAATAAACATAAATAAGCATTCCACATAAAATATTAGAAAATGATAAGCACAATGGAACAAAATAAGCAATGGAATGGGGAGAGAGAGTGATGAGGGGCTTTACAATTGTACAAAAGTTGGTAGGGAAAGGCCTCACTGAGATGGTGCCATCTCGGCAAAGACTTGAAAAAAATGAGGGAGTAAGCCCTGGGGGGGGAGGGGAGGCAGAGGAAAGTGCCCTGGGTGGAAAGTGATTAAAGTATTGCAGGAACAGCAAAAAGACTGGAATAGTCGGAAAAGATGCAGTACAGCTCTGCATGGCCATTGCACGGTCTTTACCTCTTGCCACACATACTGAACCTGGGAGCTGTTAGAGGATTCTGAGCAACGGACTGACATCACAAGGCTCACCCTGGCCGCTGTGTTTGGAGAGAACTGTCGGGGTCCAACAGTGAAAGCAGGGAGGCCAGTTAGGAGGCTACGGAAATATTTCAAGCTCTAAAGAGATGATGTGGCTTAGATCAGGGTGGTAGAAACAGAAGTGGCAAGAACTGGTCAGGTTCTGGATATGTTTGGAATGTAGATAGGATTTGCTGAAGGATTGAATGCAAGATGTGAGAGAAAGAGAGAAGTCCAGGGGTGAGTAAAATTTAGGGCCCGATAGATGACAACTATGAGTAGAGCCGCTTTGGGGAGAGAGATCAGGCTTCGTTTTTGAGCATGCTAAATTTGAGATGTCAGTTCGATATTCAAGACAAGACGTTGAACAGGTGCTGGACAGACCACTATGTTGTGTTCAGATAGAGGCCTGGGCTGGAGATGTAAATTTGGGAGTCATCGATGTATAGATGGAACTCAAGGCCAGGAAAATGCTTCAGATCCCTAATGTCTGTGGACGGAGCCTGGCAACCTTTGTCAACTGAAGTTATGTGGAAAAAATAAAAAAGACGATGCTCTAAGGTATCCATTGTATGTAAGGGATTAATTTCCCTCCTAAGCATCTAGAATAGTACTATTGATAGTTACTGTCCTTGAAAAAAAATCGAGGAAACAGTCTCTCAAATCATTTTCTGTGTTCTGTGGTTCAGATGAGAAACCATGGTTGGACATGGCTGATTCAGGGACTTCGAAGTTGCCAGGACGATGAGGTGAGAGCAGAGAGGGAAGTGAGCACTGGCCACTGAGGTGGGAATAAAGCCAGGAGAGGGCGGAGACCTGGATGGTAAGTGAAGGACAGAGCGATTGACAGTGTCAGGTGCCGCTGATGGGTCCCATGAGGTGAGAACTGCGAATTTATGATCAGATTTCACTACGTGGAGGTCTAGGGACTTTGACAAGTGCAGTTTCAGGGGACTGTAATTGGACTGGGTTTAAGAGAGAATGGCAAGAGTGAATCTTCTTAGGTATGGTTATACAGTGATTCAAACCGGATCCCAAGCTTCCTATTAATCATTTCTCAAATGTCTGGGTCAATCAGACTGAAGAATATTCTGAGTGGACTTAGCAGTTAAGAAAATTATACTTATTTGCAAGAATTTACCTATACATCGAAATTTTTTTTCAATGCTGGACAACCAAATAAAAATATATTGGCTATTGAGGCTCCAATTCACATCCATAAATTCAGATTTCAAATATTCGTGTTCATAAATAGCTTTGTTAGCATTACTGGTTAACTTGAAAATAGGTAGTTAATAGAAACCTGAACTTGTAAAATAAATTCGTGATAACAAAATAGAACTTGTAGCTTAACATATTGAGCTTTTATATAAGTTACATTTGCCAAAAATATCTTAAAATCACTGATGCAATCCAGTCACTGTTATTATTTTCAACTTCCCTATACACTTTACATATTAATACATGGAGAGCTTCAATCACTTAAAAGTTGGCAGCTGACAATATAATACATAGTGTTCTACAGTCCTCATGATCCTGTGATCTGTTCATATAGTGTGCACAAATCACATGAATTCTTTTTCTGTAGGACAGGAATGATGATACTGGAAGGACTCATTAAAAATGCTTTAAGAGTACTAGCAAATAATTTCTCATTAGTGATAGTAAACGACATACTGACACTGGACTAACTGCACCAATTCGAAAGTTCGAGATGTTTACTGGCTTAGACAGATGGCCCAGCTGACTCAGACGAATGGGACACAAAAGTATCTAAAATAATAGAAGGTAGAAATAGAAAGCGTAGAGCTCTCTAAAGGACGTTTTGGGGTCCTTGCCGCAGAGCCCATGCTCTCCCCGAGGCTTTCAGGTGCCATCAGCGTGACGTCATATCTGAAGAGCGGCCTCCACACGTGCGCTATGTCAAGCACACCTTCACTTACGTGGCTTCAAGTCTCCCCCACTGAGATCATCCAAGAGCTTTGGTGACTGGGGCATGTACACTTGAGATTCTGTGGACTCCTTGGCTTTTCATTTTCAAGGGTTTCTGAAAACAGCTGCAGAAATACCAAGACCTTCGGAAAAGGCTGATCGTGCTACACTTCCAGCCAGACTGCGAGCTTAGAGAAGTGGAAATATTACAAGCCTGAAATCCCTGTCAGAACTGCTCCAGCAATTTCTTGGCTTTACACATGACCTCAAAACAGGACAATCTCCTTTTCCAAATCCATCTGCTTTTTAAGCCTAAGTTCTAGCCTTACATTTAAATATGCAATTAAGTGAGGCACAATAGCCCCACAGTCCCAATAGTACCCAGATCTGCAAATCTGAGGTATGATGACCGTAGGATACATAAATCAGACGGTGAACTCAAATCGCAATCCTCTACCCGAAGATTCAACTCCAGGAAATCCATTACCAGCGCCACACTGCAATATATTTCCAGATTAGCTAAAAGACCAATGCTTTAAGCTGAAATGATCTGAAGCCAGGGTTGCGACTAGGGTTGGCGAATGCCAAGAATTTCAGCTAATATTATCTCATAGCTGGGTATGAAATTGATAGGACTTGAAATCCAGTCACATCTGGATTTCAAATCCAGGATAACCTAGAGGAAGGATCGAAAGAAAAAGTGGTCAGGAACTTGAGACTAATCTTTTATTCAGTCGATCTGGTATTAGCAGACTCAGGAAGCTGTTGTAAACAGGCGGCGCTCTGCACAGCCCACTCCTGCCTGTGTGGAACTACATGCGCTAGCCACAGCTCGGCACGCCACACTCTCCTGGGGACTGCTGTGTCCAAGAATTCATGCCGCCAGTGCTCTTGGAAATAAAACTTAACCTTTCCCTTCCCAAGAGGGATAAAACTTCCTCCGATGGTCCCTCATTCAGAGCTGTTTTCTGGGCAAACGACCAGAGCAACACCCATTCAGAAAATCAAAAATCAGATTGCCAAGGAAATTAGAAGTTAAAGAGACAATATTGTGGAAAGAGGCCATGCTGTGTCACGCCTTAATAGCCCTTCGAAACTTCTAGGAGACTGATTTAAATTTGGTTCAGGCCCAAGGCACAAATTTATTCTTTTAAAGGGACAAATTTATTCTTTTAACCCTGGGAGATCCAATCCTTCCAACGCTAGAAGATCAAG
>RJWJ010011484.1:0-44272 GCA_004363605.1 Indri indri | reverse complement strand
TGGATCGTTGATTAAAGATTAAGGAAGCTACAGGCTGTCACTGAGGGAGTGAAGACCAGAGTGGTTCTTGATGTGATCAAAGAGGTAGGCAGGCATCAGATCATGTGAAGCTGTATAGGCCGAAGAAAGAGTTTGAACATTATTTAAAATTTTATCAGAAGCCACTGGGGTTTCTGAGTAGGGAAGTGACATGATCAGATTTACATTTTAGAAAAGATAACTCAGGATGCTATGTGGAGTAAGGGGATAAGAGAGGAATCAGGGCAATTAGGAAGCTCCTGTGGAATTTCAGTCAAGAGATGATCTGGCAGAGTCTAGTAGTTTGCAAGTAAAGGTGAAGAGAAATGGATAGATTCAGAATATATCATTAAGGTATAGTATATGTCACAAGATGCACTTACTGTTCTCATCACCATTGCACATGTAAACATCAGAAGTATTATGGCTTATCATGAAACAACTTAGCAGAGAAATAGAGAGAGATGATCTGGAAGTTGGAGAAATTGTTTAAACCTTCTGTGCCTCAATGCTCTCATCTATGAGATGGGGAATAACAATATTATGTAATGTATAGAGATGGTGCAAGGATTAATATAAAGTGCTAACTAACGATAGTTCCTGGTACTGGTAAGTGCTACATGATATGTTAAAAATAGTAGTTATTAGGCTGGGCGTGGTGACTCACGCCTGTAATCCTAGCACTCTGGGAGGCCGAGGCAGGCGGATTGTTTGAGCTCAGGAGTTTGAAACCAGCCTGAGCAAGAGCGAGATCCCGTCTCTACTAAAAATAGAAAGAAATTAATCAGACAACTAAAACTATACAGAAAAAATTAGCCGGGCATGGTGGCGCATGCCTGTAGTCCCAGCTACTCGGGAGGCTGAGGCAGAAGGATCGCTTGAGCCCAGGAGTTTGAGGTTGCTGTGAGCTAGGATGACACCATGGCACTGTAGCCCGGGCAACACAGTGAGACTGTCTCAAAAAAAAAAAAAAAAAAAAATTATTTTTGAATGTCTGATATGCAGAATCAATGTGATTTAATGGGAAAAATAATGATTTTTGAACTGAGTAAATCTAAACTTGAATTCCTGTTCCATGATGCATCATTTCTTCTTGGCCTTGAACAAATTGTAAACCTCTGTGATCCTCAGTTTCCCACCTATAGAATGGAGGTATTAAATTTTATATCACAGTGGTAACATAAGGATTAAATGAGATATTTGTAAATCACCCAACATCAAGATTGCAAATGGTTGCAAGAAATTTAAATATTAATAACAATGAAAATAAAATGTTTGTTACCAATTCTATCTTTTTAACAACTGAAAAATCGATTTGAGTTGAAATATAGAATACTTTTAAGGAGAATATTCATCTAAAATAAATATTTATAGAAAAGCTCTATTCTTCTCAAAATGTACGTGATATCAAACTGTGCCAGAATCCTTAACTGTAAGGCTTATTACTTGAAAGTTTTCTGTTTTATAAATATTAAAATATTTAATTGATACATAAAATTATATATATTCAAGGTACACAGAGTGGTTGCATTTATGTATACATTTTGTGAGGATTAAATTACCACAATCAGATTAATTAACACATCTGTCATCACCCACAATTATCATTTGTGCGTTTGGGGTGGTAAGGGTTATATTGATTATTTTCTCTGCTCTATTATCAAATTTCAAGTAAACAGCAGTATTATTAATGTAGTCACCATGCTATGTATTATTAATAGATTCCCAGAACTTACTCATCCTATAACTAGAAGTTTGTAACCTTGGACCAACTTTCTCCTATTTCTTCTACCCCTTAGTCCTAGAAAATAATCATTCTCCTCTGTTTCTATGAATTAAACTTTTGTAGATTCCACATATAAATACAGTCATACAGTATTTTCCTTTCTATGTCTGCCTTATTTCACTTATCATAATGTCCTCCAGGTTCATCCATATTGTTGCAAATGGCAGGATTTCCTTCTTTTTATGGCTGAATAATATTTACTGGTATATTTATATGACATTTTCTTTATTTATCATCAGCTGATGGATACTTAAGTTGTTTCCATGTCTTGACTATTGTGAATAATGCTGTAATGAACATGGGAATGCAGATATCTCTTGAAGATACAGATTTCATTTCCTTTGTATGTATACCCAGAAGTGATATTGCTGTGCTGTGTTAGTTCTACTTTTAATTTTTTGAGAAAACTCCAGTCTGTTTTCTATAATGACTGTAACAATTTATATTCCAGTCAAAAGTGTACAATGGATTCCTTTCCTCTACACCCTCAACCAAATCGTATCATTTCTTGTATTTTTGTTCATAGTCATCCCAACAGTTGTGACATTATACGTCATTGTGATTTCTATTGAATTTACCTGATAATTAGTATTGCTGAGTGTTTTTTCATGTACCTATTGTCCATTTATATGTCTTTTTTGGAAAAATATCTATTAAAGTCCTTTACCCATTCTTTAATTGGGTTATTTGTATTTTTGCTATTGAGTTGTATGAGTTCATTGTGTATTTTGGATATTAACCCCTTGTGAAATATATAGCTTACAAATATTTTGTCCCATTCTATGGGCTGTCTTTTCATTTTTCTTGAGTGTGTCCTTTGCAGTGCAGAAGCTTTGTAGTTTGGTGTAGTCCCTCTTTTGTTGTTGTTATTTTTGTGCCTGTGCTTTTAGTGCCATATCCAAAAAATCATTGCCAAGGCTAATGTCAATGAGGTTTTTCCCTATGTTTTCCACTAGGAGTTTTATGATTTCACATCTTACATATAAGTACTTAATTTATTCAAGCTAATTTTTGTATGTGATGTAAGACAAGGGTCCAATTTCTTTCTTTTGTCATGTGGATATCTGTGGGGAGTTAGCTATGCTCCCAGCAAAAAAATCGGGTCCCTTAAGCAGGGGTCATCACAAAGGATAAGGAAATAATAGAAAATAGAATATAGAAATAAAAGAATACACAGAGACTAAGATACAGTTTTATAGATACAGATTTATAAAGCAGAGCTCGGGAGACCCCACCGTATTTCTGTGAACTGTGAGGCCACGAGGGAATTTTCACATGGGTATTTACAGATACAGAGGTCGGTTGCCAAGGGTAACAGGTTTACATAACAACAGGTAGTTCCTTTTAGGTTAAAAGTCTCCCAAAAGGCTTCTATCGATCTCTTAATTAACTCTATCTATGTGAACAAACGGTTATAAAATCTTTCAAAGACAAACTTCTAAGTTCTAAGATAAAGCTATCACTTAACACAATGGTTAAATAGACATATAGTGGCTCCATATTTCTTTATCTAGTTATTGTCGATGGAGACAGGTAGTCAGGAGTCAAGCAGGAACTGTCCCTTGGGCTAATTGCTTTTAGCTGCAGGTCTCTCTCTCTTGGGCAGGCACTCTTTGATCAGCTCTCATCCCGTGGCTCCATGCAAACTCGCTTTGTTGTTCAAAGCAGCAAAAACAAACAAACAAACAAACAAAAAAAAAACACAGGTTTGAGACTACAGCATCACCCCGGAAAGCAGCTGCCACCGACCTTTGAGATGCCCTCCTGAGGTGAGGCAGTTTTTGATATGCAAACTAACATGTTCACATATTCCTTCAGGAAAAAGCCTTGCAAAACTCCTGAAATCATTTCTGTCTTTAATATTATAGGGGGCATCTCAAGAAAGCAATAATTCTATGGAGCTACAGATATCCAGCTTTCCCAACACCATTTATCAAATGGACTATCCTTTTCCCATTTTGTATTTTTGCCATCCTTGTCAAAGATTAGTTGATCATATATGTGTGGGTTTATTTCTGGGGTCTCCATTCTGTTTCATTGATCTATGTCTGTTTTTATGCCATTGCCTTACTGTTTTGCTTTCTATAGCTTTGTAATATAGTTTTCAATGAGGTAGGGTGATGCCTTCAGCTTTGTTTTTTCTCAAGATTGCTTTTGTTATTTGGTATCTTTTTATGGTTCAACAAAAAAATTTAGGATTTTTGTCTATTTTTGTGAAAAATGCCATTGGGATTTTGATAGGGATTGCATTGAACCTGTAGATCACTTTGGTCAGTACAAACATTTTAACAATATTAATTTTTCTAATCTGTAAATACAGGTTATCATTATACTTCCTTGTGTCTTCTTCAATTACTTTTATCAATGTTTTATAGTTTTCAGAGTACAGATCCTTCACATTAGGTAAATTAATTCCTAAGTATTTTTTATGTTATTATAAATGATATTTAATTTTTTTTCAGATAGTTTGTTGTCGATGTATAGAAACACAACTGATTTTTGTATGTTGATTTTGTATCAGGTTATTTATTGAATTTGATTATTAGTTATTAGTCTTCAGGGTTTTATAGGCACGTATACCTCATTTATTGCATTCCACTTTATTTCTCTTTGCAGATATTGCATTTTTTACAAATTAAAGGTTTATGGCAACCTTGCATCAAATAAGTCTATCAGTGATATTTTTCTAATAGCATTTGTGTCTCTGTGTCACATTTTTGTAGTTCTTGCAATGTTATAAACTTTTTCATTATTGCTATTTCTGATTTGGTGATCTATAGTCCATGATCTTTGATATTAGTATTGTCATTATTTTGAGGAGCCATGCCTATATAAGACAGCAACTTAACTGATAAATGTTGTGTGTGTTCTGACCACTTCACCAACTGGCCAGTCCCTCAGCTTTTTCCCTCTCCTCAGGCCTCTTTATCCCATGAGACACAACAAATTTAAATTAAGCCTACTAATATTCCTACAATAGCCTCTAAGTTTTTTGAATGACAGTAAGAGTTACATGTCTTTCACTTTAAATTAAGAGCTAGAAATGATTAAGGTTAGTGAAGAAGACATGCCAAAAGCCAAGCCAAAAACTAGGCCTCTTGGTGCCGAAAAGGTAGTCAAGTATTGAATGCAAGGGAAAAGTTCTTGGAAGAAATTAAAAGTGCTATTCCAGTAAACACACAAATGATAAGAAAGCTAAACAGCCTTATTGCTGATATGAAGAAAGGTTTAGTGGTCAGGAAGGAAGACCAAACCAGCTACAATATTCCTTTAGGCCAAAACCTTATCCATAGCAAGACCCTAACTCTTTTCAATTTTTTGAAGGTGGAGAGATGTGAGGAAGCTGAAAAAGAAAAAAAAAAATGGTGCTAGCAGATGTTGATTTATGATTTTTAAGGAAAAAAGCTGTCTTTATAACATATAAGTGCAAGATGAAGCAGCAGGGCTGATGTAGAAGCCACAGCAGGTTATCCAGAAGATGTAGCTAAGATCACTGACTAAGGTGGCTACACTAAACAACAGATTTTCAATGTACACAAAATAGCCTTCTATTAGAATACATCATTTAGGATTTTTTAGCTAGAAAGGAGAAATCAATGCCTGGCTTCAAAGTTTCAAAGGATAAGCTGAGTCTTTTGTTAGGGGCTAATGCATATGGTGACTTTAAGTTGAAGCCAACACTCATTTACCATTCCAAAAATCTTACAGTCCTTCAGAATTATGCTAAATCTACTATGCCTATGCTCTGCATATGGAACAACGAAGCTTGGATGGCAGCACATCTGTTTACAGCATAGCTTACTTAATATTTTAAGCCTGCTATTGAAACATAGCGCTCAGAGAAAAAAAGATCCCTTTCAAAATATATTGTAACTGTAATGATGCACTTGGTCACTAAAGAGATCTGATGAAGATGTACAAGGTAGTTAATGTTGTTTTTATTCCTGCTAACATAAGATACATTCTGCAGCCCATGGATCAATGATAAATTTTGAATGTTAAGTCTTATTACCTAAGAAATACATTTCATAAACCTATAGTTGTCATAGATAGTGATTTCTCTGATGGATCTGGGAATAGTCAATTGAAAACCTTTTGGAAAGGATTCACTGTTCTGGATATCTTTAAGAATATTCCAGGTTCATGGATGAAGGTCAAAATATCAACATTCACAGGAGTTTGGAAAAAGTTGATTCCAACCCTCATGGATGACTTTAAGGTGTTGAAGACTTCAGTGAAGGAAGCAACTGAAGATGTCGTAGAAATTGCGAAAGAACTAGAATTAGAAGTGGAGCCTGAAGATGTCAATGAATTACTGCAATCTCATGAAAAAACTTGAATGAATGAGGAGTTGCTTCTCATGGATGAGCAAAGAAAGTGGTTTCTTGAGGTGAAATCTACTCCTGGTGAAGATGCCGTGAACATTGTTGAAATGACAGCAAGGTATTTAGAATATTCCATATACATAATAAAGCAACAGCAGGGTTTGAGAGCATTGATGCCAATTTTAAAAGAACATCTATTGTGAATAAAATATTATGAAACAGTCTCACATGCTAAAGGAAAATCTTCTATGAAAGGAAAAATTAAATAATGTGGAGAACTTCATTGTTGTCTTATTTTAAGAGATTACTATAGCCACTCCAACCTTAAGCCATCACCACCCTGATCAGTCAGCAACCATCTACATTGAGCAAGACCGTCCACAAGCAAAAAAATTATGACTTGCTGAAGGTTCATATGATTAACATTTTTCAGTAATAAAGTATTTTTAAATTAATGTATGTACATTGATTTTTTAGACACAATGCTATTGCACACTTAATTGTCTATACTATTATACTATATTGTATAAACATAATTTTTATATGCCTAGTGCATGTAAAAGTTATATATGGCATACATGGCCTGTCATAACTTGGAGATATTGCAGGTTCGGTTCCAGATCACCAAAATAAAATGAATATTGGAATAAAGCATATCACAGAAATGTTTTTTGGCTTCCCAGTTTCTCAGTTCCTCAGTTCACCCACCTGCAGAGGCATGGACAGCCATGACTCCCAGTGGGTCCTTGGGCTGGCAGGATGACTCATACCAAAACTAAGAGGGATTAGAATTGAGTTTCAGGGCTATTTCAGGGTCGTCTTTGGATTGAGATTTTAAAGCCTGCTGCAAGAACACAGATAGCTGTGTCTCCCAGTAGGTCTCTGTGAAGGGAGGACTGCTCTTAGACTATAGCTTAGAGGTGCTGAAACCCTGCTATTTCAGGATCCACAGCTGGGACCAATGTTGGCAGGCCTGTCACCTGAGACACCTGTGAACACAACTCCTGGGTCTCTTGGCCGATGGTTCTGTTAGAAGGACCGTGGCCAAATGGAGTATGGAGTTGAGACCACAGTTGGTAACCCTACCAACTGAGCACATTTCTGCTCTCTCCAAGTGACCTTTCTAGGTCTTGGGTTCCACTGGGGTTTCACAACCTCCTATCTGAATTCAAAGTCCCCCACAAAGGCACTTCTGCACACGGATGACTAAGAAATTTTTGTTGCCATTGGGGGAGATTAGTGGCAGACCTACTATTCTGCCATCTTTCTGAGTCCCTGATTGTTTCCAATTCTTTATCTCCTGCCATTTATGACATTTAACATACACATTCATTATCATATAACTTTGCAGTTCCTCCCACCATTGGTAGTTTTGACCTCCCTGTCCTACTGGTGCTGATCTTAGCCACATAAATTTCTTAGCCAAGTATATATTGCCCACATGGCTCAAGGGCAGTCCTTATATGTGCAAGGTTTTGCTTGTCCTTTTGTGGTCCTGTAGTCTATGGCGAGAAGAATGTGGCTCAGGTAGGTACTGGCCCAAGGAAAACAAGGAAATTTAAGGAGCAGATATGAAGCCAGTGTGAAACCTGAAGCCAAGCATGGTGAAGGCACAGCTGACCCAAACACCTGTGAGCAGGAGTTTTATTGTTTCAAGATACTGGTGTTTTGAGAATGTTTGTTATGTATTGAAGCAAAAGTTGATACATACATTACCTTTTTCCTTTCCTTTTTTAAAAATCATGCTAATTCCCAGTACTTTCAATTGTATCTGAAATGTAATTTTTCCATGTGATTTAAAGAATTCCCAAGTGCAGTTCACTAGGACTTTGAACTGTAGTTAATATTGATTAATAGTTAATAATCTAAAAGTTGTTAAGTAGTAACCATGTGGCTAGCATTGTGGTAGACTATCTTGCAGAGAGAATAAAAAAGAGAAAGAATTGAAGTTGAAGGCTCTCTCACTAGGAACAGACTATGAATTTGTTATGAGGTCAGGATTTCCCAGGCAGGCTACAGAACTCTGAGACAGGAAAGACTGGGGTAGACAGAGAAAGTTTCATATAAGGATCAGGTGCTGAGTTGGACATGAAGGGGAGGTATATTTCAACAGTGCCACTTGAATTCTAAAGCACTTTTGCTATACAGACACGGGCTATGAAAAGAACGAGTCATTATTCACTGCTTGACTCTTATTTTTCCTTGGCCTAGGGAAAAACAGTGCTCCTTTCCAGTCCCGGGGCCAGTGTCTCCTCCGACTGCATACTCATCTTCCTGCCAAATGAGACCTGCTTCTCTTAGATGCTACTGGCAAGACGGCCTTCGGGGTTTTATCCAATTCATCTTCTGAATATTGCTTTGTCTTTAATGAGTCAAAGTGACACTTTACATTGAAAGTTACAAGGGGAAAAGAAAGGGGGAGGTCCCCTGATTTACTGGTTTATTAGATTTTTGATTGGAAACAAGGATGAGCTGTGTCCTTACATGTAAAATTGCCCATTTTTCACCTCTGAAGTTTTTAGATTTGAAGTTGGTAACTTATTTATCCTAACTCTGTCAGGCTCTGTAATTGCCAGTACAGTGTAACCAAGGGGAAATGGGAAGCAGTTGCTAGAAGAGGAATTTCGAATAGATTCACTCAAGGTATTATCATTCCCAATCTTTCAACTGGACCTTAACAGCGAAGGAAAGAATAAAAGGGAAGGAGGGAAGGAAGGGAGAGGTTGGGGGAGGGTCAGAGAAGGAGGTAAAGAACAACCGTCTCTTGAACAATTACTATATGACAGGCACATGTTGGATACTTCATGATACATGAGGTATACATATTCAAACCCTCAGTTTATTCTCATATTGTACATTATTAGATCCATTTTACAAATGTTGAATTTAAGTAAGTTGCTTAGTATCCTGCAGCTAATAAGAATCTATAATTCTTCTTCTTCTTTTTTTTTTTTTTTTTTTTGAGACGGGGTCTTGCTCTGTTTCCTGGGCCGAGGTACAGTGTCCGGATCATAGCTCAATGCACCCTTCAACTTCTAGGCTCAAGTGATTCTCCTGCCTCAGACTCCAGAGTAGCTGGAACTATAGGCACATGCCACCATGCCTGTCTAACTTATTTATTTATTTGTAGAGATGGGCAGGGTCTCATTATGTTGCCCGGGATGGTCTTGAACTCCTGGCATCAAGCGATCCTTCTGCCTCGGCTTCCCAAAGTGCTGGGATTACAGGCATGTCCACCATGCTGGGCCAAGAACCTATATTTAAATGTGAATGAAATATATGCTATGATTTCAAAAATAATAATCTCGTTTAAGCTTTAAAACGACTATTCAAAGATATTTTATTATTATACGGTTTTAAAGAAAACTGGTTTATGAAGGTTTAACAACATGTACAAAGTCACATAGCTTATAAACGGCAGAGCCCAGCTCACATTTGAAGTTGCCTAATTACAAAGCTCCAGCTTTTCTACTTCTAATTAATGAGCATATTTATATTTAGTAAGATTACAAAGACAAAACTCATTTGTTTTCCATATATGTTTTGGAAGAGAAGTACAGTTGGTGACAGTGCTAGACCTTGGACAGTGCAGTCTCTGTGTTTGTTCATAAATTTTGCCTAATTTAAATAATTTCCAAGTCCTTTTGTTTTTCTAGTTGTTATGAAGTAAAATCTCTTTGCCACCTCTCAACTAACCACTAATTGCATTTCTCCTATTTAGCAGATATGCTCTTCTGTCAACTAAACTAGTTTCCCCCTTCTGCTAAAGAAGTAAATTTTTCAGTGGCAATTAGGAATAATCGTTGTGAGTTTTCCACCTACCTAACTCTAGCCTCCAACAGAGCAGCACATCTCATTAGCCTTTGAAGACAAGGATGTTGAAAGAAAAATATATCTTTTGAAAACCAAACACCATTGAGTTTAGGAACCAGTAATCTTTATTATTAATAAGTTCTCTCTGGCCAAAACAAAATAGATGATGTGTAAAATTGCAGAAAAGTAGAATATAAGGTTGTTTCCCTCAGACAAATGTCAAACAGAGGAAATAGGTGAGGAGCGCAAGGTAGCAATCATATCTTATGAACCAAGAAGTTCATAAAGGATTCTTCAAGTTTTCTCTAACTTAAAATTCTTCAAATTTTATCTAACTTAATGTTGTTCCCATTGGATTGTTAGGCATTCCTTTGGGTTATCTGTTCATGACCAAGAGTCCCCGTTTAAAATGAAACTTCTCTTTGAAAGTGATAAAGTGTTTAGCTGTGTGCATATGCGTGTGCATGGAGGGGTGAGATCTGTTTATAAACGTAGAAATGTACCATCTGGTTAGCAAATTTTTATTCCCACCTACTTTTAGCTATACTATACTATGCTGTACTTTGGCATTTAGTCATAAGGTAAAATTAATATTACTTCAGTGGATAGCAAGAGGTCTCCTTGTTCCAAAACATCTCCTCACCTCTCTTCTTGCATCTCCACCATTCAAGACACCAGATCATTAGAAAAGACAAGGACTTTGTGTCCTGGTAAAATAAATCATTGTTACAGCCATCGCCAACTGAAATTTGATCATGGATTAGTTGGCTTGTGCAATTGGGTAGCTCATTTCATGGCCCTGATCAAATGAAAATAGGATGGGAGATGAGGGTCATGGGCAGAGAGCTTCTTAGGACTTTGAATCTGGGCTTATCGGGAAGACACATTTAAAGGTATAGTGGCTGTGGCTCAGCACCTTACGAACTCTTACGAAGGGTCAGATACAAAGGATCTACAGCACTGTTTTTTTTTTTTAACACAGATACCAAAAAGTGGCATTTTGCTCTTTGTGATATCAATTTCAAGTATTAGAAATGCCACCTCTCCCCATCCTAAATTTCCTTAATAATGTATTATGAATTTCAGAAATGTCAGCACAATTCCCCATGTTGGGGTAAAATTGTTCCACATTAAATTCTCTCAAACTTTAATGGTGAACTTCCAGTTTCTGTGTTCAGGGATTTGGTTTCTCATCTTATCATTTTCCGTATTCTTTTACTTCATAACTTCAAACATAGTTTCATGTTCTCTTCTCTCAAACCCTAATCTTATCAATTATCTTCATATAAAGTCTCACAGTGCCCTGTGCTACTCCTGTGGACATTTTATTTGGAACTCTCTGGATCTGCTTCAACCTCTCCTGCATATCAAGGTACTAGCCACAAGGCTGGGTGATT
The DNA here is from genome assembly GCA_004363605.1 of Indri indri. Lineage (NCBI taxonomy): Eukaryota > Metazoa > Chordata > Mammalia > Primates > Indriidae > Indri > Indri indri. The sequence continues at coordinate 32,933 of RJWJ010011484.1, read as the reverse complement.
CTGAGAGGAGCTTCCCACACTGTTCAAGTGAGATGGAATGGCCAGGATGTTTTCCCACTGCCTTGGGCTGTTCTATTGGGTTATTTGCCAGCAACAAAATGCATTGAATGATATGGTTTGGAACTTGAAACGTGGGGCTCCTAGATTTTTAAAAAAGAGAGAGTAGGGTATTCGATCAAAATGAATTTTCACTGAAGTGTGCTTTGTTTTTCCCTTTCGATTACCTCAAAAACAAGTTCTTACCAATGGGTCCCCAAGTGCCTTCTCAGAGAATATAGCAACACAGAAAGTAAGCACAGATATTATGTGTGCAGGTGAAGAATCAACTTCCCAAGGCAGTCTCTCCTGCCCTAATTAAGAGAAAATGTTAGAACAGGGCAGGAAAACACACATTTTCACGGCTGGATCTGGCTTCAGTGATCAAAGGCTTCCTCTTGTGGGAAACTCTAATCATTTTTAAGCCAATGGCTGTTGGATGGTAAAATTTAAAGCACAGTGATTTTTCAGGCAGAGCAGTTTGAATGGGGGCAAACAAAAGCTATTGCTAGGATTAGAAAGGAAAAGACATTGTATGGTACTAGGGATACAGCCAGCAATAATAAGGGATCTCCAGAGATGACTTCTGAGACCTGGGGACAGTACTCACTCCTTTCAGTGCCATTTGGGGACTACAGCAGAGAGACTGATGTCTATCTAATGTATCTGATTTAATCTAATGTATTCAATAGATAGATTAGTGTTTATCTATGGTATCTGATTAATATCTAGTTTCTCTGGTATCTAAGGTATTATATAGTATTTGCCAAACCTCCTTCATGGGACGGTTCTTAGTATGAGAAATTTATTTCCAGAAGTGGCAGATATGTATGAAAATCCTGGTTCTTTAGTGTTCTTACTAGATAAGACTTAAGCAAGGTTTAGCACTTCCTTTGGAAAAGGTTCTAAGCATGCTATGCTGGCCTTCTTAACATGTCTCACTGCTCCGATCCAGTTTGCACCCTACTGTTTCCCCTGGGAGGCTTGGATTGCATTACTCTTATCCTCGGGCTTAAATTAGGCTGGACCGACGGAGGACACTGGCAGCAGATTGTAAGGCAGGATGAAAGAGAGTTTGGAGTGTTTATTTCCATCACTTGTTTCCTCCTCAGCATGATGGTTCTGCCAGTGGCTGGGCTGGATCCCTGCACCTGCTCCCTTCTTTTCTGGCTCTGCACACTCCCCAGGAAGCAGGCCTAAAGGTGGAAAGTTTTCCAACACTTCTGTCAGCATCCCCTTCCTTATGCTTTCCTTGTTTAAACCCTTCTGAGCGTGAATTGCTCTTGTGACTATGACCGGTGTCGCCATTGTTGTTGTTGCTCCCACTGGGTTGTAAGACCTGGTGGTTATGGAGGGACCTCAGAGACACCAAAGCAGAGGAAGCTGTCAGCCTCTGCATTGGCACTACAGGCACCCTTGCTCACAGTGTGCCCCTACAACATTCCTCCTTCCAGCTCTATATGATGTCCTCACTGTTGGGCCATTGTCTTTGGGTTAATCCTGAAGGCCCTGTTAAACTGCCACTCAGAAAAGTGCAGAAAATTAAGCTAAAATTATTTCGACATGGTTTAATTTGTCAAAATGGCTTCTGCAATTTATGAGGGAACAGGGATTATTCCTTATTCGTTTATGCATCCATGCGATGGTTCAGAAATTTGTTCAGTAAACTTGTAGTCTATGCCTCTGTACCAGTTTCCTGACTGGTGAGAATCAAAGGGCACATTCTGCTGGCATCGTGAAGAGAGTTCAGTGAAAGCCATTGTCACCACTAGGCCTGACAGTGCAAGAAGAGGAAACATAAGCAGAGCTCAGGAGCTCTGGTGCTGTGGAATCAGTCTACCATGAAGGAGCTCTAGTTGCAGAAGAATACAGCCACTGTCAGAATAACAGTGTCCAGGAAGAAAGAAAGTGGGAGGAATTGCTTCTAATTTTTTTCTACTTCCTCCCTCAGATTTCCAGAGGGTGCCTCATTTTGACTAAACCCAACATTAATCCATAGGACGAGGGAATCTGGGTGAGGCAGTTTATAGGGGTCAGGCCATTGGAGATTAAAACTGGGCAGGTGAGAGTAGTTTTGGGTGTGTAGCAAGGAGAAAATAGCTTGCATAGCCTCAGGATGATGTAGGAGGTGAATATGTAAGTCCTGATGAGGAAGATAATGGTTCTTGCTCCAAAATATATGTATAGAAATTCCAGGGGCAAGACTAGTAGTGATATTTAATGGTGTTGACCTCACTACTCAGAACTATCTTCTTGGGAAAATGTGTTTCTTCTCTATGCCAATACTTTTTTTTTTTTTTAGACTCAATTAAAACAGACATTGATAGCAAAATAGTTTTTTCCATGCTTAGTTTGAATAGATAGGAAATCAAGTTTGGATGTTCAAACTAGGCTATTTCAGTTATAGCAGAAGATGGCATGTGTTTCCCTTGTCATAGGAGACAGGCTTCTTGTCAGTTCCTTGAGACAGTATTGCAGGAGGAATACAGAAACTGGAGGTTTCACATGGTTTGTTAGATTAATCAATAGTTGGACTTCTAGAAGATATTTCATGTTGGAGATCCCTGAGCCCACTCTCAGGCTTGAGGCTTCCCTGGAAGGACTTAAAAGTTGTCATACTTACTATGTGGTTTATTACAGTGAAAGAATACAGAGCGAAATCAACAAAGGGAAAAAATACATGGAGTAAAGTCTAGAGGAAAGAATTAGCAAGCTTCCAAGTGTCCCCTTTCTGTGGGGTCATATGAAATGTACTTAATTTTTTTCAACAACAATGTGTGACAACATATGAGAGGTATTACCAATAAGAGACACTTTTCTGAGCCTGGCCGTTTTTATCGGGGTTTAGTCATAAGCATATAGCAGCTACGTTATATGTTTGTCATTCAAGCTCCAGACCCCAAGAAAGAAAGCAAGTGCTCCAAAAAGATCACATTAATAGCATAAATCATCTGGACAAACTGGTACAACATGGTTCAATGACACTCTCATCAGACACAACATTCTGAGAGGTCAGTTCCCAGGAGTGAACCAAGGGTTAGTCATGGAAACAGTACTTTCCTAGGAATCCTTGGGGTTTGGGCAACCCAGGCCTGCTGAGTTAACCCTTTCTCACATACATATAAAAGGGCTATATTTGGTTTTCTGATGCCTCTTCCAATGTGAGCAGCATTTCTGGGAAAATAATACTAAATATCCCATGTCTATACATTCTTTAATTTGAAACTAGCTGCCAAATCCTAAGACTAATCATGTTGCCACTGTTGTCCCAGCTTCTCCTTTGTTTCTTTTCTCTACGTTCAGAGCTCACTCCATTTCTCATTACAACGTCTCATCATCCTTGAGTTTTTTCTTTTTTTATGTCAGAAATTTTCAGAAATGCTAGGAGACCGCTCACTGTGTATTTCCTTGATTGTCTCTCTTGCTGTTGTGCCAAGTTCTCTTCAAACCATTCGGCCACAAAGGTAGCTCCCACTCTACTTATAACCTCCTGTTCCTGCTGCTCCTGAAATTTGGAGATTAATTTGTAAGAGGACATTCCAATAAAAAGAGAAAATAATCCTTTACCCCCAACAGCCACACAAAGGCATTGGTACATACTCTTACATTTCTATGCAAAGTAGGAAAGGGAAGAACAAGGATGTGTTATCGAATCTGTCATGTATTTTATCTGGTTTTGATGAGCCCTATGTTTATTTGCTATAATCATTGGAATTTGCACATTTGTATGCAGTGGCATACAACAAGTGGGTGAAAATTGGCAGTCTGGTCATTGCACTCCAATCGATATTTCCTTCCATTCAGTTAGCATGTGCTCTATGGTTTTAAGGAATACTTATTGGTTCTATAATTTTTTAAAATAAAACTTAAATGTCTCACTTTAAAGCAGCATCAAAATCACTTTAGTAGTAGTTAATTTATAGAATGTCGAGAGAATGTCCTTGCCAAAAACCCTGATGTGAGTCATGTAACGAACAATTCTAACCCTGCCAGACTTAAAGACCATGATATTTTTGTTTCACATAGTAAAATCTTCTTTAGAGACAACAATTAACTGAATGTTTAAAAAGTCGTTTTTTCTTTTATATTCAGTTTCTCTCTTTATGTTACTGTATATATCATTTGGTTTATCTTTTCCTCCCAGTGTTGCCACTTCTACTCCCCCACCCACACACACACACATTTTATTGTATTACTATCTTCTTTTCACTTCAAGGGTCTATCATAGACCTGTGTCTCAGGTATGTACTTCTCATTGAATAAAGATCACCTGCTATTTTCAAAATGCCTGAGGTAACTGGGTTTATGATGGTAGTGCAATCCTAATGTACAGAGGGAAAAAGAAAATTGTATTAATATTTGACATCCTGCTAGAAAACTTAAACCACAGGCTTTTCACTTTGCTGAGATTACCTTGGGTTGGCACAGAATCTTCCCATATACTTTCTGATGTTAATCTCTACTTTGTCACCAGATGCCTTAGCTTTGTGTTCTGTATCATCCCTTTGAGTGTGGGTTAGTTTTCCTGTAATCTGGAGTTGTGAATCAATCAGTTATCCACTCTAAATCTTCTGGTCATTCTCTTAGCCACCAGTGCTGATAAGGACAGGGGTTCTCACCTTAATTGTATTATAAATTCTTAAAGGCCAAATGGCAAAGACTTTCTCTTATGATTATTCATACAGTTCTCTTTTTAAAGGAAATCAATGTCATTTTCTGTCTAAATTGGAACAGAATGAGTGACACCATGTAGTCATGTCATTTTTCTCTACTAAGAATCAACTCGTTCCTAGGATAGAGGCTGAACTAATTCTCTTCTTCTGCCTGAAGTATTCTCTGCCAAGTTGGGGCTAATGTTTTTCTGGTGGCTTTCACTGGGTACTTTCACAAGGCTCTGTAGAGTTCTCCAGATATTTCTTCCAGAGTACCTACCACTTGACTTGAAAACAGAACCTTTCCAAGGCCTTCCTTGTGTACCAGAAGTCAATGGACCACATATAGACGGTAACTACTTAGGGACTTCTATGGGATTTTCAGGGTAAAAGTCTCACAGTATTTCTGCTAAACAAAATAAATAAATAAAAATAAAAATTTAACTGAGTATATCTGCAATTTCAAAACAAAAATCCCACTAGTTACATTGGCTTATTATATTTCATTTGTTGGACTTTAAATTAATATATGAACCATTGGATCAGAAGGCCTTGAGTGAACTTCACAGAAAAAAATTTACCTAAGGATTTTATTAAAGAATACCAGACTTTTTGCAGCTTAGTGCTTGGTGAAAATCAACCACACAAAAAGCTAAACCAGAAAAGAGGGAAAATGTCTGTAATTGAAGTGAAATTGCCCATTTATATAGAGATAATGAATTCACTAGATTTCACAACACTGTTTCCTGTTTTGAAAAGAGATAAAGGAACCAACGCAAATGTGCTTATGTCTGTAAATTTGTGTTTCATTTTGTTCACATATTTATTTTCATTCATATCTTTTTCTGCTAGTCTAAAAAAATTATACCTTTTAATTGTAGGTAGCATGGCTAAACACAAGGGAGGCCCCAAGGATTACTTTGGAAAAACTGCTGATTAGACATGTTAAATAAAACAGTATAAGAAGTAGAAATATTTACAGTAAAACAGTTTTATTCCAATTTATGGACTTCTTTACATCTACTCTGTCTCTTTCCACAAAGTAATAACACAGGACATAAACTAGAGGGAAAAAAGGAAAAAGCAAACAAAGTAAAGGGAATATATCTTGGTTTCATTTGTGTCAAAACAGCAATAAACTGGAGAAATATATTCAGCTAAGGTGCTATTTGGATTTTATTTATAAAGGCTACAGTCTCCGGCCTAATGTTCATTAGCTTTGTCCTTGTTGCCTAGTTACACATTTATAATTTTTGCCTCTCTTGTTATTGATGGCTCTAATGGAGAGAGCAGCAACCGAGGGCCTGATGAAAACACTTTAAATCTTTATTCAGAAATGTTGTTCACATTTTGTGTGTTTGTCTGGTGTTGTCAATTACAGTGATCGGGGGAAGGGATGCTCTTCAAAGAAAATCAGTGAGAAGTAGTCTAAAGGTGTTCTGAGAAGGCCTATGTTTGTTCTGTTAACTAAGTGCATTGTTAAAATGTGTTTATTTTATGAAAAGGATTTGTTTGTAAAAAAGTTACTGAAGTAGGTTCATAATTCTCCCCCAAACGTATCACAGATATTTGAGGTATGGTGGTGGTTATGTTACTAAAGGGGTCCTTACCAAAGTCATGCCAACAAACACCTTCAGAACAAGTAAATAAATTATAAATATTATATTGGGGTGAATGAAGTACTTAAAATCAAAATTAGGGCCTTACGGTTTAATACTGATACTGACAAAATATACAGAAGAATTATCACATTGTGAAAAGATAATTTCAGAGGTTTAGAGATATTCTGGTCATGAATGTTTTCAAATTCTCAGTAGCATTCCACAGCTATATTAAATTCTATCAGTTGAACTTCATTTCTGGAAAAATAGAGTCAGTGGAATTAGATGAAAATTGAAAGGCAACTTCTAGATCAGTGGTTCTCAGACCAGCAGTATCAATATCACCTGAACCTGTTAGAAATGCAGATTCTTTGGGCCCATCCTGGACCTCCTAGGTGAAAAACTCTGAGGGCTGAGGCCCAGAAGTCTATGATTTAATAAGCGATCTGAGTAGTATTGTTGCACTCCAAGCTTTGAGAACCACTGCTCTAGAAAAAGTTTTCTTAACCTTGTACTATTGACAATTTTAGTTGGGTAACTTTGTAAGGGGCTGCCATTCACATCGGCATGCAGGAAATTAAGCAGCATCCCTGAACCCTCCCCACTAGATAGATATCAGTAACATCCATCCCAACTGAGACAGATGGAATGTCCTCAGACATTACCAAATGATTCCTGAGGGGAAAAATTATGTCAGAGTTCAAAACCACTGTTCTAGATCAATAACCTGAAGCTCTGTTTGAAATCTGTTAGAATGAAGATTTCTGTGCCCAAACTGTAGAATTCAATTTAGGAAGTATATGGAACAACCCTGCAATCTTTATCTTTAACAGGGACCATCTGCTACTCAAATGTGATCCATGAGCCATATTTTGAGTAAAAGAATTCTGAATCAATCATTCTTAATTTTACTGCATTTTTTAAATTAAATATTTATTTATTTATTTAATTTTATTTGTGGGTCATTCCAATGGACAACCATGTTTGTGCAACTGCTTTAATTCAGTATTTTCTATTCTTCGTGAACATTTGAATCCCCTGGGGAACCGGTAAACTATGGATGCTCAGGCTTTTCCTCAGAAACTCTGGATACAGGGCTCTGGCATTAAAAAAGTGATGCTCAAATTTTGTTGAACATTGGAATTATATGAGGATCTTTAAAAAGTGCTGAGGCCTGGCTCCCATCGTCATTCCAATGTATGGTGTTTAAACTTCTGGTTTTAGGAAACTCTAATGTACAGCAAAGTTTGGGCACAACTGCACTAGAATGTCTCAGAAGCTTTTTAGGTGTTTCTAATGTGCAAAAAGAGATGAAAGTCTGCTATGAGCTGATCCCAAGCCTAAGCTAAAGTTTAAGTTGTTCTTTCTAATAGGCAAAGTAGAGTGAAAGGTCTTACGAATGCTGTGGATTGCTAGTAGCTGAATATGCCTGAATCAAGTTTGGAATACCAAATGGGGGATACCTTCATGTTTCAGCCTTGATTAGGGACTTGGTAATAACAAAACCCATCAATCCATGAGTGGATTAATAAAATGTGGCATATGTATACCACAGAGTACTACTCAGCCATAAGAAAAATGGTGAACTAATACTTCTTGTATTAACCTGGATGGAGCTAGAGACCATTTTTCTAAGTGAAATAACACAAGAATGGAAAAACAAGCACCACATGTACTCACTATTAAATTGGAACTAATTGATCAGCATTTATGTGCATATATGGAAATAACATTCATTGGAAATCAAGCAGATGGGAGGGGAGAAAAGGGGATGCATAAATTCACACCTAATGGGAACAATGCACATTATCTGGGGGATGGGCATACTTATAACTTTGACTCAAACAGTACAAAAGTAATTTATGTAATGAAAACATTTGTGTTCCCATAATATTCTGAAATTAAAAAATAAATGAACTATACAATAAAAAAAAGAATTTAGAAAAGAGTGCTTTATTATATATTGAAGAAACTGCAGTAAAGTCTTCAATTGATGTAGATCTAGAGAACTAGATAGTGCCCCAGATGTTCAAGTTGTACCCCATACAGTTATATCAGAATGTTTGGGGATAATGATTAGGCACTAGTATTTTTTAAAGATTTCCAAGTGATTCCAGTGTGCAGCAAACGTTGGGAACTACTATTATGATTTTTGGCATTATTTGCCATTTACCATTTGTCAGCAATTGCCTAGAGATTACAAATTCTTTGAGGGAGAGAACTAGACCTGTGACTTCATAGGAAGTCACAGAGTGTCTTATGCCCTTTCAACAGATACTTTTTTAATTGATTGATTATCTCAGTTTGGTAATTGAGGCAATTCAATACTCCACCATTATCTCATTTGCTTGTATTTAACTCAGAATGGCTATAAAAGGCCAAGACTGATAAATTCCTTCAGGGGCAAGGAATCAGGAAGTAGGACCATTTATCTAACCACATACTCACCTTTTCACACTTCAATATATGTTATGTGTATATAACATATATGTACGTGTATGTATATGTATACACATGTCTACATTTGTGCCTATATATACATACACGACATACTCTGCTATGAATTGTGGGGGTTGTAAGAAGGAATAACAGAACCCTCTTTTCTAAACAAGTTTATAATCCATATCATCTTGAAAGAAATTATCTTTATTTTCAATGAGTTCTTCCTATAATTTCATTCCTTCCAATTGATTAATATGAAATATCAAGTGTTCTTGTTAAGTTAAAAAAAAAAAAGCACAATTTAAAACATTTTTAGGAATCATGAAATAGGTCATTTTCATTTTGTGAACTTATATGAAACCATTTTTGATTGAAATATTTTCTAGTATACTATGTTTCTAGTATATTACTTTTAAGTAAGTGCTCTAAAATACAATCTGTGTCAATGTTTATTTTAATGTTTTAATTTTTACATTTATAATTTCTCTCCTTCAATTATGTATTTAAGCAGGCTCTCCTTTCTCCTGTGTATCTGCTGATGTCATGACATTGTGGCCACTTTGGAATAACCTTTTTAGTAGCAATGTAGTTTTGAAATGGAGTTTACTCTTCCTTCACTTCTGGTGAGTTTTCTAGTATAAGCACTCTATTTCATGGCCACTGTGGGATTTGTTGGTTTGTTGCTCTTTTCTGTCTCGTTTCTTTGGACCTGGTGTCACAGTAAGAGTTCAGAGGTTCAGATTCTGCCAATTCTAGGTCTCTGACTGCCCTTTTATAAAGTTTTCCACTTAGGAAATAAACAGTTTGAATTCAGTCAGTCTTTTACTGTTGTTGTTTTAAATAAGTTAAATTCCTTTTTAGCAAAATTTCACTGAAAGTTTTAATGTATGAAACATTTCAAAGAAGAGCTACTTTGAACAGAGTGGGTTTCCCACAGCTTTCCTTGCATACTTTGTCCCTGAGATGCCTTCCAGAACTCCTGGTCTCAGGAGAATGCAACTTGAAAAGCATGGAACTAGATTTTTCTGTAACTACTTTCAGCTCTAGCATTATTTTCTCATTTTTGTTACATAATATAAGTGACTATAGACCTGTAAAGGAACATCAAATAGAGAATTTATATAGATACAGTTGAGGTACAATGTGGACGGTACAAGCACTGAGAAACATCCATCATACATAGTGATTTCAATGCAGATTTCACGTAGAGATATGAATTTTTCTATATCTGCCGGAAACAGAATAGAAACTCCTGTGTGCACTGAAAGAAATTATGCCCTTTCAAATATTAAATGTCATCTATAGAAATGCCAGGCACCATTAAATATGTAGAGAGAAAATTGGAAAAGATTGCAGAGTTTTATTACCCTCTTTTTTGCAAGTCACTTGTACACACATCCTACTTTAAAAGAAAACTCTAAACTCTATACAAGAATTATTCCCTCTGCAGCTGTTGTAGAAATATGACAGGGTGGAATTCAATGTTGATTGAAGAGTGGGATTTTAGTGCCGTGTGATTTGTTTGTGCTTTGAACTGCCTGGTTTGCGGCTTTATGGAAGGATGTGCTATTTCTCTGAATGTTGTCCAGCAAGCTACCGCACAATGCATCTTTGCAAACTCTGTTTGGTGGGAAATAAATAGCACACTGGGACTACCATTAGGGCCCAATGCAAAAATGTTCTGTGATGAAGTTCCCAATCACAGCCTCTCGGAACATACATATAAATAAGCAGATGAAGTTCTGAAGAGCACCTTGCAGATGGAGCCTCCAGCGAAAGAAGCAGGAGAGCTGAGGCTAGGCTGTCATTATTTACTGCTGATCTTAGGAATTAATAATGGATACTTTAAGCATATATTATTTATCAGACATGATCCTGGACAACACACATCTATTGAGGTCACCAAAGCTATCTTTTATTTAAAATCCAGAGCCCAGCAACTAGAAAACAAAGAGGAATAAAATAAGTGAAGTGGATGCTAGATAACTGCTGTATAAAAGTCTCTTTTCTAGGATAGATTTTTTTTCCCCCTAGCCAGAAGTGTCAGTAAGTAAGTTTTCTTCCAGGGGGCAGTGAGGGGTGAGTAAGGAATAAAAATTTCTCATTGCTTTAGGAATGTGACCATTTTAGATCAATACCTGACTAAATACTCAGCATATGATGTCATCAGATGGTATAAATTTTAGCATTATTGCCTAACTTTTAAAACTCCTTTGTAGTGTATTAGTAAGTAATTTAACTTCAAGGAGAGATAAAAGGTTTCCCTTCCATTCAACAATGTGGCTGTTTCATTTGGTTCCTCATGTGGGAGATCGTTTGGCATGAGAGAGCAAGAACCAAATTAATTTCTTTCTCTACTCCTTCTTCCTTCTTTACAAAAATACAAAAATTGCTCTTTATCCAGTATTTCCTTTGCATTTTATTTATATCCCTTTTAGCCATCAGTAGATTGCTGCCAGCTTGGGGGCAGGTCCATATCTTTTATTTTTTCTGTGGAACCCATAAAACTTCAATCACATAGCTTTCCATATTATAAATATTATGTGATAAATGCAAAAATAATAAGGGAGTAAAGATACAAACAAAAGTGTCAGGTATGAATAAAGGTAAAATATTCTTATAAAAACAAATGTGAAATCTATTTTGAAGAAGAGTCCTCATTTCCACATATCATAAAATCTCAGAATTTTAAAAACTTCTAGGCAAAACAAATCATTAAGTATGTAATTTTTTTTTTTTCAGGTCATTGGATGTGTTTGGGTGATACCATGTTTTAGGCTTTTATACATAGTGTTATTATGTACTTGCTTACGTGGCTCAAGAAAATAACTTTGTGAACGTTGTAAACCTGTGAGCATTTGTAGAGCTGATATTTTCTTATCAGGGATGAACTGAGGTTTAGAAAGTTTGTGTCCTACCCAAGGTCATTTAGATGGTACTAATTGTAATTAGAATTAGAACTCAGATCTACTGATCTCCAAGGATCTTTTGTCATTTAAGTTTTACTCTATTCTTACGGACTTAAGAGGCAGTGCTAGAATGCTGAGGAGGAGGTAAATGTGGCTTAACATAAAAAAGAATGTTAAAACAGAGCTTCTCAGTGATAGTGTATATTTGTTTGTGATGTATTGAGTTCTGATTTACAGAAAGCATTCCAGCACATGTTGAACCTTCATGTCTCTGTGATGCTGCAGAACGTATTCCTACACAGGTTAGGGACCTAGATAGATGACCTTTATACCCCGTTTTACTCTCATGGATGAGTTGGTGCCCAGATTGCATGAAGAGATGCTTGAGAGAGACATCCTTAGCTTCTGGATCACTCCTGTAGTATCTCTATTATAGAGTAGTAGCTATCAAACAAAGTAGGCTCTTAAGGAGAGAGAAAATGTGTCACTACAGTATAGGAAAGTGTGATATAAAAAAATTCCAGTTATGTTTGCCAAATCATGAAAACTTCTCTCTCTCTCTCTCTCTCTCTCTATATATATATATATATATATATAAAACATCCATTTAATACAAGAAATTATTAACTTTTTATCAATCATCAAAATTCCCCATCTTTTGGTTGGTTAAATGCAGTGAATTTTATAGTGTAGGGCCCCTTCATTGTTCAAATCAAAAAGTAAGAAGAAAAATTTATTATTGATGAAAATTATGCTTCTCTTTTTGCTTAATTATAATGGCCCTGTGAAATGAATGTAGAGATAGATTACACTTGAGAAAATAGGCTCAGGAACATGTACTTATTCCATTTTTCATTTATTTATTGGTATAAAGAATGCATTACTCATAAAATGTGTTTCCTTGAAGAAATTTAGCAATCTCAATGTATTGAACTAGGAATAGGGAAAGAATTGCTTTACTAAAAACATTGAATAATAATTTTTCAGTAAGTACCCATATAAACTTATTTTTATATTATATTCTGTGTTTTAGGTGCTATGGTATAAACTCTAAAACAGTATTCCTGCCATCAGAAAATTTAAAACCAAGATGTAACGATAAAACTAACAAATATGGAACAATTAGAGAACAAATAGTGTGAAACCAATAGGAACATGACAACACAGGGTATTTACCTTTCTTGTTTCAGACCATTTCTTTGCTCCTTCTTAGCCAGGGACTTTCAGACTCCAGGTATTCACATGGCTTAATACTATCTTACTCTCCATTTATTGTCCATCTTCCTCAGCCAAACTGCATTACTTTATTTTCTTCATAGCACTCATCATGACCTGAAATTATTTAATTTATGAATTTACTTATTTCCTGCCTTTATCCCCAAAATGTATGGTCCACTGGGGAAAAAGACCTTTTTTTCTTATTAGACTTTCCAGCCTCAGAATTAGGACAGTGTCTAGAATTGAGTGAAGGCTCAGAAAATTTTATTTTTAATTAATGAATGTCTAGCATGGGTGGTTAGCAAAGGAACAGATCATTGTGAGCTGGAATGATTAAGAAAAAGCTTCAAGTAGAGTTCATTTCAATCTGGTTCTCAAAGATGTGAAAGATTTGGGTTAGTCAAAAGGAAAAGAAAAGGCATTCTCAATTTGGGGAAAGAATACAGAAATATGTGTTTGAGTGACAAGGTACAATATGGGAGATAATGAAAACCTTGATTGTTCACAGTTGTGGTGGACAAATTTAATAAACACAATAACACTTACTCAACAGCAATCAATTGCTTACTTTCTATGCATCAGGCACGGTTATTCATTCGGCAAATGTTTACTGAATGCTTAATGTATGTTGGGAAATGTTCTAGACACTAGGGAAATAATAGTGAACAAGAGGAGAGCCAAAGTTCCTGTTTCTGGAGACAAAAAAACAAAGTAGAAATAAATTTAGTAGTCAGTGTATAATAAATGCCATACAGGAAATAAGTAGGAGCATGTGACAGATGCTGAGGTTAAAAGGCTGAGACACATACTGCCCAAAAGGAAGATTAGTTTATGATTTACTGATTTAAGTAGAGAAGCAAAACAAACAAAAGTAAAAAAAAAAAAGATAATAAAGTAAGTGCTATGATAGAAGTCTGCACAAAGGTAGTCACCTTAGGAGGCAGTGCAGCTAGGAGCTTGGGTCTGAGATTAGAGTACCAGCTGTGAGATCTGAGCAAGACACTTTACCTCTGCAAATCTCACAATCCTTATTTAGGAAATGAATATAATTGTAGTGTATCAAATGAAATAAACCATGTATTCTTTCTAATACAAGTTCTCAAAAACTGTTAACTCATTATGTAGATTTATTTACTTTAATTGTTACTACAGTCCAATTCTTGTAGTTTATATCAATTAACTTTTACAATTTCTCATTGACTTACTTTATGACATGACAGGGGACTGAAACCCCAAGAGTTTGTGTACCTTGTGCAACATCTTACTGCTGGTGTAGGTGACAGTTGAGGTCCTTGTGCACTTAACGGCTATATTTTTCAGTTTTCTGAGCTAAGAGGTGGAGTTAAAGTGTGAACTTGACTTTGAATTATGATCAGGGTTGCACTAGGCAAAGATAGTAAGAGAATTACTGGTTCAGTATTGGCACAGACACCAGAAAAGTAAGATACGGAAACTTGAAAAGTTTAGCATATTTGGAAAATACGGACACTTTATGTCATAGTATATTTTGGGAGGTGGGGAAATGCTAGAGAGTGAAATTGAGGAGTTAAAATAGAAATGCACAGCATTTTTTAATTTAAGGACTCCCTTACACTCTTTTCTTTTAAAAATGTATATTTTAATATTTAATTGACAAATAATGATTATGTATATTCACGTGTACATGATGCTTTGAAATACATATACATTGTGTGATGATTACCACTATTAAATTAATTAACATATCCATCACTACCCGTGATGTACATCAGATCCCCAGAATGTGTTCTTCTTGTAACTGAAAGGTTGAACATTTTTATTAACATCTTTCTATTTCTTCCACCTCCAGCCCCTGGCAATCACTGTTCTACTGTCCGTTTCTATGAGTTTAATGCTTTTAGATTCAAAATAGAAGCAATGTTAAACAATATCTGTCTTTCTTATTTCACTTAGCATAATGTCCTCTAGATTCTTCCATGTTGTCACAAATTTCAGGATTTCTCTCCTTTTTATGGCTAAATAATGTTCCATTTAGACACACACACACACACACACACACACACACACACACACACATGCAAAATGAGAACCCCAAAGAGCTTTTGTTTATGTTATATTCACTGGTATTGACTGTGTAAGAAATCAAAATGAAGAAATATTTTAAAAGATTATTTATTTATTTATAACAATAACAAACCCATTATACATTAATATGAAAAGTGTGTTTTCACAAATCTCTTTAATGTGTGGTGCTTTCATTTCCTATGCTGTATAATAAATTGCCAAAACATGGAGGTTTCAACCAACAACTACTTGTTATCCCAAAGCTTCTGTGGGTCAGGAGTCCCACACTGAACTGGGTCCTGTGCTTAATGTCTCATAGCACTGCAAGCAAGATGTGGGTGGGCTACATTATCAACTGAAGGTTCAACTGGAAAATAATCCACTTCTAAGATGACTTGATTTGTGGCAGAATTTGTTTCCTAGTGGTTGTAGCACTGAAGGCCCTCCCTGTTTCTTATAGTCTGTCAGCTAGGGGCCACTCTCAGTGCCTACTGTTCACTATCAATCTCCCACCATGTGGTTCTCTCACAGCATGGCAAGCCTACTTCTTGAAAGCTAGCAAGCAAGTCTCTCTCTTGGTCTGCTAAGATGAAGTCTTAGATTATATAGATTCTTTCATTACATAATCTTATATAAGATTATATAATGAAATACAATCATGAAAATGACCATCATCTCCACGTCACACACTTTACAGAAAGCTGACTCCAGAAACAAGCTAAATACTCTAGGAAAAGGACCTACTAGCCATCAGTATTGTCTTTGAGGCACAGAAGATTAACCTGTAAAAGGAACACTACCCATTTGAAATACTGAGACTGGTGCCAAGATACACCCTATGCCAGGTGCCAATTCCTTGAGTTGTTTGTGTATGTCACAACCTAGATATCATAACCTAGAATGTTAAGAAAGGGGGAACAGAATGAATTTAGGCAGAGAATCTAATCCTAGTCTTCAACTCCAATAAATTGTCTGAAATAGCTAGTAGGCAGGCGCTAATATACCTGTGCATTGTGAGGAAGCCAAGATGCAGGCTTACTGAAGGGCACCCCAGGTGACATAGAAGGCTAAGGTGATCTGGTCTAAAAGATGAGCAATTGAATTATATTTAGGCTAGGAATGTCCTAGCTAGGAATGTCTACCATCCAAGGCCATGGTGCAAAATGGCCCTCACTATTTTCTAGACAAAACCTTGAAAAAGGGCTTATGAAGGACCCATAATTAACATGATATACTTCAGTATGTTGGTATCATTGACGACTTTAACCAAGAAAAGGATCACCTTAGGAATCAAAGAGATAGAACAACAATGGATTCCAATTTTGTCTTATCACCCTCCCACGATAAAGATACCATCCTTGTGGTGATGGAATGCTTTTAAAATTAGCATATTTTTTTTCCAACAACCCCCACTTTGGTCTAGTCACCATTATGTTCTACAACATGGTTTGACAACCCCAGCACTGTTGATGTTTTAGGTCAGAAAAGATTTTAGGGTATGTATATGTGCATGTATGGGTGTATGTGCTGTCATTGTAAGTTATTCAGCAGCAGCCCTGATCTCTGCACACAAAATGCCAGTAGCACTGTACTTCCCACAAGTTGTGACAATCAAAAATATCTCCAGGTATGACCAAATTATTGGCATCTCCTGAGGGGCAAAATCACCCCAGCTATGTGATTTTACATCAATTAAAAGAATTACATATAGCATTATATTCCCCCAAGGGCATGAATTTGTGACTCCATATCAAAGTTTTAGATGGTGCTATTTAATGTTTATTGTAAATAATAAACATATTTAATGTTCCAAATCTGAAAATAAAGAGCCAAAAGACATGTCATTCAATTATTACTTTTTTGTATTGATACATAATAGAGATACATATTTTCAGGGTATACATAATATTTCAATACCTGTGTACAATATGTAATGATAAAATTAGGGTAATCGGTATATTTATCACCTCAAACATTTATCTTTTCTTTATGTTGAGAATATTCAAATTCTTCTCTTCTACCTATTTTGAAATATACAATAAATTGTTGACTATAGTCACCCTACTATACTATCAGACAATATTTTTGTATTCATTAATCCACCTCTCTTCTTCCTCCCTTCCCCCTCTCCGGCCTCTGGTAACTCTACGTCCATGAGGGTCACTTTTTTTAGCTCCCACATATGAGTGAGAACATGCAATATTTATCTTCCTGTGTCTGTCTTATTTCACTTAACATAATGACATCCAGCCATAAAAAAGAATGCAATTCTGTCATTTGCAGTAACATGGATAGAACTGGAGGTCATTCTGCTATTACTTTTAAAAATCCCTCAACTTTTATACAAACTTTTATACCAACTACTAACAACATGACTGGTCTACCTGCTTCACCATAGCTGACTTTGCCTGGCACAACTTACTGAATTTCTTTTCCTCGTAACGGCCTAATTCGGGGCAGCTATGGCTTCAATTTCTGATATTTTCTTACAATTCTCAGCACCTCAAATAACATCCAATCAGGATGGTACCTGGAGGAATTGTAGGTAACTCAGGTAAAACTCAAAGACATCTTCCGGCATACCACAGAGCAACCTGGAATATGTCTACCATCCCCAGGAATAAGCAACTGAATGGAAGCCATCTTCTGGTTCTGCTGTAGGTATAGTCTCACTACTTATCTGTGTTGTAATGAGGAGGACCTTCTCCTGGGACCCTTACTGTGATACTGATTATTAACTCTGTGGCTTTCTGACTGTAATTTCCCCCATTCGTAAGTGTTGTTACTATCTCCCACTGCCTCCTGGTGTGACATATTAAATCCCAGCTCTTCAACCTCTGCCCTTATAGTAGGTTTCAGAGGATAAAAATAAAAGATTATATTTAGAGAAAGTGGGGAACCTGTCTTTCCAGGGCTCCTGTCCTTCCAGTTCAATTGTGAGAGTGGAGAGCTGGAGGATAATTGCAAAACCATCTCCACTTTGGAAATAGCCCCAGCACCTAGACCCACCTGGCTTTAGGGAGCAGAAATCGGAGAGATGATATAAAGTAGGGTTATATCTGTACAGTCAGCCTGCTGGTCTGTCCCAGGACAAGCACATCGGAGACTGAGTTTATTGTGTAAAGAACTAGAGCAGACTCAGAATGAAATGTCAGATAATTTTTTCAGGTTCACATTCTTTTTGGTTATTGTGTATTTCTTTATTCATCTCCTTTCCTTGCTTTCTTAAAAACAGTATTATGAATAATTTTAGACACACACAAAAGAACAGGGAATAGTAAGACAATGTCCACACAGATAAATCTCAAAAAGATAGCAGTGAATGAATACAGTAAGTTGGAGAATAATATATTGAACATGATAACAGTAATATAAAGTTTGAAAACCTGACAAATATCATGTAACATTTATCAATATGCAATGTTTTCATTTTGATCTACAAAATCAATATAAAAAAATTAAAATGTTATAGTTCAGTAGAAACCCTCATACTTTCTCCTACTTCAGAAAATAATCCTATCATGATTCTGGAGACTTTATTTCTATGCATGTTTTATGACATTTTTACAAATGGAGATATCCATATAAAATATACAGCAAAGTTTTCTATTTTCAAATTTTACATAATTGGCATTTTAAAAGACATATTATGCATGTCATCGTTTTTGAGTTTTTTTCCATCTTGATACATGTAACCCTAATGTATTCCTTTTACTGAATAATATATCCTTTGATAATTATATTAAAATTCATCTACTTATCTTTTGTGCTGTTGATAGACATCAAGATTTTTTTTTTCCTCTAATATTTTGAAATTAGAAAACTCGCTGCAATGGACATTCTTATCCATGCCTCTTAGGCTCACCTGTAAGAGCGTTAGACATTAGCCATAGGGTAGACTTGGCAATTCTGTAGGATAATGCGCCTTAGGTTTTAATATCAAAACTCAGTACTTGAGGTACTGTCATCCTATTTTTAGCTCAGGACCCAGGTACTGCTGCAGGGGTTTTCAATATCCACAGCTACACTTCAGATCTGGGAGGGAAGGTCTGATACTCCTCTCCTCACTTCCTAGAGGATATTCATTTTCATGACTTAAATAACTTTCTGTATGCTTATATCACCCTGTTCAGTACCTCAAATTCAAAATTCTGAGCCCAAACAGCTGTTTTATTTATTAATTCATTCGCTCACTCATTTATTCATTCATGCCTACAGGAAATGTTTTAACCCTATACCAGGAACATCAAAATCAACATATCTGAAACTACTTTAATCATCTGCCTCTGCCAAATTTCTTTTAAATTTATTATTACAAAAATAATCTTTTAATTTTTTTCTTTGTCCTCAATTCTGATTCTGATTTGTCCAATCGTTTCTTCTTATTGCAGTTGGAATAATCTTTTTCACTTGAAAATTAATGCTACTCTCCTATTTATCTGATGATGTTATTCCCCAATAGTTCCCTGTTGCTTTCCTGACCCCAAGGTTAATGCAAAAGGCATATTCTTCTCTTTACACACCTCTACTTTCCAGCTCCAATTTCAAGATGAAACCATGCTGTTAACTACTTGCTGTTTTTTGTGCATTTTTTCCCTTCTTATATTTTCACTGCCTAGAATTCTTTTCTTTCTTCTTCACCTGGCTAACTCCTCCATGTCTTTCGAGGTTGACCTTCCACAAGAAGTTTTTTCTCATCTTTGAGTTATGGTCCAGTGGTCTTTTTTGTTTGTTTTCTTGTAGTACACCCTTGGCACTTCTGTCATATTGCACATCAAAATGTGTTTACATTGGTTGTTTCCTTATGTGTCTCTCCCGTTAACTCAGGGCTTCTCAAAGGCAGGGCTGGAGCTGTGTATCACTACTTTCCTGGCAGCTAAAATTGAGGATGATATTTAGCATATCCTAATCAAATAATAGGGCAAGCATGACAAAATAACTTCTCCAAGATCATAGACTTGGACTTGGAAGTCCTGTACCTGGACTTGGAAGTCAAGTCTACTCATTTCAGTGCAGGTCTCTTTTCATCGCCAATCAGAGAAACCATCATTTTTCAAAAGTAATATCAACATATATCAGTGTTAAATGATATTGGCATTGAAAAAAAGTAAACTTATGTCCAAAATGTCATTTTTCTTTCCTGACTGATACACATTTATACTGAAGAATGATGATACAAGAACCTTTCCCAGTAGCAGATAAGGAAACAGAATAGAGGAGCTAATGCCATTAGGAATGTGGAATAGGCCAAATGGCTACAGATACTAAAAGTCAACTCCATTTATTTTACCTTGGGCTGGTACCTTCTTCAGTCATACCCACAGGATCAAGTTATGCCCCTGTACCACTGTGCTTCCTCAATTGCTCTACTCGTTCCTGCTTGCCCTTTAACATCCATACCCAAAAAGACATAGTAACACACTCAGTATTTTCCTCCAAGAACAATTGCGGCATTCAAAACCCACTAAAGATTTACATCACATATAGTAACAAAGATAGGCCCATAAAAATAAATAATTTATGTTGTTTAAATACATACCATAAAATTCTGGACTGTGGATACCCTCAGAGAGAAGATGATGATGGGAGTTGGGATGGAACTCAGGAGAGGTCATGGTGGTACCAGTGGTTGTGACTTCTTCTCTTTCTCCTTCCTCATTGCAGTCTTAGTTATTATCATTTTTTTCTTCTTCATCTTTTTTTTAACTGCTTCACATACATTCAAATATACTCAAATATACCCAAATATACTCATGTTTTTTAAAATTTATTTTTCACATAGTTTATTTTTAGAGCAGTTGCCCATATACCCCCATTCCCAAGCATGCAGAGCCTCCCTCATTGTCAACATTCCCCGTTTTCATACCATTTTATATGAAGAAAAACTAAAGATGGGGGAAATTGAGCAACTTATATAAGGTAGGAAAACATTATGCAAGGTGGGAAAAGTAAAGCAGTTCTTGACAGCTGGGAAGTGGCTTGGTACGATTAGCTGTGTTTTGATAGTCACCTGTATAAAATAAACAATTTCACAGGGCATCACCACCAGACAAGGCTATTTCATGACCATGACGGATCAAGCTAAAATCAGGCTACTTTGTAATCGTGTCTGAATATACATCCAAAAATTAACATTTTCCAAGTCACAGAATGACCAAACGCCCCCCAGCCTTGCTAATGGGTGACTGCTACTTCTTTAAAAATTATAACTTTACCTCAGCCTATTCTTTTTCCTTTTCACATAAGAATTTTTAATATAAGGACTCATGTAATCAATCACACTTCATAAGAGCATCCAAGCCAGAGAAAAGTCTTGCTTCCTTTAAAGTCTCCTTGGAACTAATATAACCACAAGCTCTATACAATTCTTTTGTAACACTCTTCTGTAGAGAATTCCCATGATTCCCCATGGTATGTGTTTTCCTCATTGCAACAATCAAAATACTTGACTTATTTAACTATAGGTGAATTCTTGGTCAACTTTGGCTGAAGAGCAATGATAGGGTCATGTGTATATGCTTGCTTTGGAGATCATTTGCAATTAATTGAGCAGTTCTGTGTTCTACTTAAAGGTGGAGAAGAGAGTATAATGGGGCAGACTTTGAGGTAGAGATAAAGAAACTTGCAAGAATTACAGACTTTCTATTCTGCCAAGTCGTAGTTTTCTGAATCTTCACTATCCTCTGGGAATTGCTTCTTTGTTCTAAGGTATACATGTTATGTCTAAAACTTGTGCTCTGAAACCATTTTCATATCTCAAGAAAATGCTGTGACTCCATTCCCATAAGCTTGGTAGTAAAATTAAAATTGATTCCTTAATGATTTTGGGTTTTTTGCTTTTGCTTAAGGTACACTGGCCACTGGCAATTTACAGAAGTCAAATAAGCTCACAGCAAATGTAATGATGTTTGAAGTCCCATAGAAAGTGGCTTCCTTTTTTTTTCTCTCTCTCATTTCTCAGCTCTGAAAATCTCTTGAATATGAATCTTTGAGTCCTTGTTTACAGACATATGCTGTGTGGTTAAGACTTCCCACCCAATCATTGATGCATTGGATCTTTAAGATAAGGAGGAGTAATGAGCATGAGCAAGACGAGACACATGGAAGCCTAAAAATGATGAAAAAGAAGCATGGAGACTCGAAGGTAGGATTATGGTCCCAGTTAATGGTCTCTCATGATTTGAACTCTCTGAATTTCACCACGACTAAACAATTATGAAGCAAGAGCTAAGAAAAAAGTTGAGCAACATTTTAGACACTTAAGAAAATGTATAAAAAGGACTATTTTTTAAAAAAATATGTATAAATATATTAATGTAAAGGAGAGAAATATAGCAAAAGGAACCACGAATGTCCATAGAGAAGAAAAGGGGGAAAGAAAGATTTATTCATATTTTCATCTTAATAACCTAGTTGAGCATGATGTGGTTTTAAATCATAATTTAAAATTACTTGCTATGCTTCCCATGAGCACTAAGTGGGGTGGGGGGAGGGCATGCCTGTAACCCGCACTTGGGTGAGGCAAAGACATAAAGTGTAACTGTAGTGTTTGTACCCTCACAATACCCTGGAATTAAAAAAAAAAAAAAAAAAAAAACCAAAAAAGTGGATTCTATGCTTCCTCTTCTTGAACTTTGTCATGCCTTTGTGACTGTCTCAATGAGTAGACTGCATTGGAAGCAATGTTGTGTGATTTTTGATGTTAGCTTAGAAAAAGCCATTCAGCCTCTGTTGATTTATCTGGGAAAATTCATTCTGGGACCCTTCAATAGCCACGTAAGAAGGAAGTCATTGGGGAAAGCCCACACAGAGAGACAATGGAGAGAGCGGAAGATGCTCCAGCTGTTTGGACTCATAGCTGTTAGAGACTTTCCAGCTCTAGAAAAAGAATGTGATGACCTTGATCTCAGACAGCATCTGACTGCAAATGCTTGAAAGACTCAAAATAGGAACTTCCTGCTGAGCCTATCCAACCTCTAGATTTATGAGATGAACAAACAAGTTTTCTTTGTTTATACCACTGTTATAGACTGGTTTGATACACAGCTATAGATAATTGAAACATAATGATGTCCTGAGTATCAGTACACAGCCCATCCTCAGGTTATATGGCAGCCAAAGATGTTTATATAGCACATTTTTCCTATGTCTTCTTCCCTTTTCCTTGAAAACTTTTCCTTTGAAACTTAAGGCCAGGTAACCAAATACAAAATTAATTTCCAATAATTAACACTTTTTACATTTAGAAAATGGGCACAATACTCTACATATCTAATTGTTGAAAAGGTTCAAATGAAACAAGTTATTTGAATTTTTATATTTAGTTAACAAGAAAGCACAATGTGAACCTGTTAATATTAGCAAAAAAACACTAGCTAACCTTTATTTAGCACTGAATATATTCCAGGGACTCTCGTAAGTGTTTTATCCATTGTGGTAGCCTCTAAGAGGACACCCAACAATCTCCAACTCCCTGCACTCCTGCACGTACACAATCCCCTCCCCATTAGTGAGGGCTGAACTTACTGACTTGACTTCAACAAAATAGCACATGGCAAAAGTGATGGGATATCACTCTCATGATTAGGTTATGAGTGACTGTGATTCAGCCTTGCTAGTAGATTCTTTCTGGCTTTGATGAAGCAAATTGCCATGCAAGGCACTGAAGCCTTTCAGGCCAACTACCCATGAGAATCTCAATCCTTCAACAACCATATATATGACTTTGGAAGCAGATCCTGCCCTGATTGAATGTTTATTGCAGGCTTGCAAAAGATCTTGAAGCTGACAGCCCAGTTAAGCCATGCTCATATTCCTGACCCATAGGAATGGTGAGATGATAAATGTGTGTTGTTTTAAGTTGCTAAACTTCGAGGTAATTTTTTGTTCGGCAACTATGCACCTGCATTGAGGAAACTGAGACAAAAAGATGATTACTATAGTCTCACAATTAATAATCTCACATTTTTTTCACTGGAGGTCATCTCATTGATCTGAATTTCTGCTACACCACTTGAGGTTACTGAGTAAGCACCTCCATATTAATGTGACTTATTAGAGACAACTGGGGGTTTTCCCTCATTTTTATGCTGTCCCTATACCCTAGTTGCCTGAGTTAGAGAAATGAAAAAAATAAAATTTTAAAAGTGGGAATTTAAAGTCAAGTTACAGTCAAAGGGAACTAAAATTTACTATGCACTTACTCCATGCCAGGCACTGGGATTCAATGTTTTGCACATTTAGTTCCTGAAACAATAACTTTGCTGTCTGAATTTTGCCAGGTTATTCATTTCATGGGATATTTCTGACTGGTATAATCCATCCTTTTCATCATTCCTGGAAAGATCTGCCATACAGGCTCTTTTACCACAACGGTAAATTAAAACATTTAATCTATAGTAAAATCCATTTGCCACAGTCCAGATACTAATTTTGTATTTTGTTGCAGACAATAGAAATTACTGTTACCTTTACCTGCAAAACCTGCTCACATGAATGGCACCATGCACAATCGAATCCTCCCTTAAAACCTTGGAGTGTGCTAGCTTCTGGTTCAACATTCCAGATCTGCAGGAGCTCCACTGCAGGTGGTTGCACTTACACCTTTATAGCTTCACGGTGAGAGACTCTTCTCTGGGGTAAGTAACAGCTTTACTGTTTCACAAAGTCCAGCTCTTGTTCAAAATATGCATCAAATAAAGCGCTGGAGCAGGACATCCTCTGTGATTCATTCCAGCATTATGTGTCTTTCTCTGTCTCCTACTGGAAATCCACATGTGGCCATCACCACCTGAATTCCTCTCTCCAATTAGCTTTGTATTGTGGACTACAGGCCAATCCTACCAGACAATTGGGCCTCAGTGAATTTTGCTGTAGTTACTTATATCATCTCCATTTTTAGCTCACTATGCTTGCAGGGATTATTTCTGTTAAGTACTATTAGCCTCATATGGTTAAAATCTTAGGATAGTTGATATTTATAAGAAAAATAACTAAAGTGCTCTTTTCTGATTATAAAATTGACATTATGGTGTGGATTTGAATACATGAGTACCTTCCCTTAGGTAGAATAAAAAAAACTGACAATTACTGCCCCCCAGGAACAGATCTTGAGCAACTATCCTTATGGAGAGAGATGTGAAAGAACAGATGATTTCTCAAGGATAAACAAGAATGGAAATTCAGGCAAGTGTTGGAAGAAGCATTTGTTTTTCTTAACAACAAAAGTTGTTTTCAAAAACAACTGGACGAGATCTTAAGTTGGTCATTCTTTTCCATGTATTGATATGGAAACAATTCAATGTAGTGGATGAGCTCTAGGTGAGGGAGTTTTGGATTTAATTCTGTTATATCTCAACTGCATATTATCTGTATGACCTAATAGCAAACTTAAGCTCTGTAAACCTCATTTTACTTTTCTGAAATGTGGGGTTAAAATGTGTATGCAAGGATAAGCTGACTTCAAGATTGTTGTGAACGTTAAGCAGGACAATAGTATAAAAACATTTAACACATTATTGTGCACAAAGTAGTAAATAAATAGTATAATTTTCCTGAATCTCCCAGAGCAATCTTTCTTTGTAAAGTTTTACTCTCTGTACACTGGAGGCACCAGTGAAATAGCCAATTAATTATAATCAATTAACATAACTCTGGAAAAACAAAATGTTTGTAAAGTAACTAAAATAGCTAACGGGTGATGACAGCCATCTGTGACAATACACAAAGGAAGTCATAAAGAATTGAGTGATGAACTCAATTTTCCTTCCTCCCACCTCAATTCCTGGCCCTAAACATTCATAAGCACATAACTTTCCCATAAAGTATAAGAAGCAAATATAAATTATTTATCTTATTAGCTGTACTACTTACTGGAGGATACATTAACATTGCCTCTGATATCTGAAGAAAGGTGATTTTGAACTTAGAATTCTGATTCCAGCCCCCCAATTCAATCAAATGTGATACAATATAGATATCTTAAACAAATAAGAACTCAGAAAACTGACCTTTTTTTACCTTTCCTGGTAAGTTACTTGAGACAGGGAAAGAAGGCTCCTGAGGAAATAGCAGAAAGTGAAGGAAATTAGGTGAGTATAAAGACAGGTGAAGTGGAATGATCAAGAGACTTCCTCGTAAACCTGCTAACAAGCTGGACCAGACACACTTAAGGGATGTAAATGACATTAGCAGTAGAAAGATACCCGAAAATTCCACTCCTGTAAAAGTTTTCTATCAGGATATACTTCCTTTGACTAGGATGCTCATTGTAAATATACCTGTGATTATAAATGTATGGGTCATAGCTAAATTATTGATGGGACATAAAAGGGAAGAGTATTGAAATGGAAAAGTTTCTTTTGTGTGTCCTGTTTCTGCCTATGTTCCTCAAGATTTATCTGTTATATGAAACCAAATCATATCTCAATACAGATAAAAAGGATCTTTTTTGAAACATGTATATGATGGTTTAAAATTCATATGGGAAAATAATGCTTTGATCATGCCTGGTACTCCCTTATATCCCTTTTATCATTACCAAAAGTTTGGTGTTGAGTAAGATCTATGATTTGTGTAAGTCCTTTTTGTCAAATCAGCCCTTCATAGTAACATATCATTAAATACAAACCGTACAAGTAAAAATACAATTTAAAACTCAAGAAAAAGCAATTGTTGTATATAAAAAGGTATTGCAATGATAATACAGTCATCCCTCAGTGTCCATAAGGAATTGATTTCAGAACTCCCGCACAAATAACCAAATCTGTGGATGCTCAAGTCCCTTGTAAAAAATAGCTAGAATTTGCATATAAGCTACACACATGCTCCCATATGCTTTACATCATCTCTAGATTACTGATAACTCCTAATATAATGTAAATGTTATGTAAACAATTCTCATATTGTATTGTTTAGGGAATAATGACAAGAAAAAGTCTGTACATGTTCAGTACAGATGCAACCATCCATTTATTTTTTTCTGAATATTTTCTACCCACAGTTGGTTGAATCCATGGATGCGGAACCCTTGGATACAGAGGGCCAACTGTATAATAGTTAACTGCATAGTAAATCATATATGCATAGTCATTAACAAAACAAATACTTTAGTGATTCTCAAGCTTTAGAATCAATATTCTAAATACAGAATACAATATATATGATGATATTATGGAGTAGAATGCAAATGCTATCACCTTGGCAATAAAAATACAAACAAAGGGAGTTCAGAGGTGGAAGGGGAACAGAGTTAAAAAACTGGGTGGTAGCCTGTTCGTCTTGCAAAGTGATTGACTAGACACAGCATGGTTGCCTGACAAAGCAAGAGCTAAAGGAATAACAACGTGATAAATTTATAAAACTAATAAATTGAGAAATATAAAATAGTTTTATTATTTGGGGAAGGAAATAGTAGTTATAATAGTTCCATAGTAGTTAAAATAGCCAGTGTTTATCACATCAGGAGATAAATAGGAATAGCAAAAGTTAATAAATAAAAATTAGAAATATAAACATATAGTCATGAGCCACATAATGACATTTTGGTCAACGACAGACCATGTATACAATGGTGATCCCATATGATTATAAAAATATATTTTTACTCTAGTTTTCTCTGTTCAGATATGCTTAGATACACAAATACTTACCATTGTGTTGCAATTGCCTACAGTATTTAGTACAGTAACATGCTGGCCTGGTGTGTAGCCGAGGAGCAACAGACTATACAATACAGCCCAGGTGTATAGTAGGCTATACTATCTAGGTTTGGGCAAGTACATCCTACAAAGTTCACACAATGACAAAGTCGCCTAATACTTTTATCAGAACATATCTCTATCACTAAGCTACACATGGCTGTAAAGACAGATGAAGATAATCAACACAAGACATAGCTTTTCTTTATAAGCCTGTGTATACTACACAATTGTTTAGGTATGCACATATATTACTTTGGCTATACACATACACACATATGTGTTTTGTGTATGTGTGTGTGTGTGTGTGTGTGTGTGTGTATACATGGAAAGAGAGAGGAGAGAAAAGAGAGGTAACTTGCAAGGTAACTTGAAAGTGGATGGAAAATTAGACTATTAAGACTTAAATTTTTTCCTAGCTCTGCTCAGGAGATAGAGACCTTGACACTAAAATGTAATAATTTGGGATAATACTGCAGCGGAAAATTTCCAGTTATCTTAGTTGCAGAAATGCTTGCTAAGTTATTGTAATTAACCTGTATTCAGACTTTATATCCAGAAAGGAATTCATGATTATAACTGAATGCTCATGTAGGTCAGAAAACAAAGAGAATATGTGAATTTAATAAACTGACATTTAGGTATATATCAAAGTCTTTTGTGAATTTAATGGTGCTAAAATTATCTCAGTAAATGATTGATTTTAGAAACACTTAATAAAGAGGGTGTCTGGATTTGGAGAACAATGGAACAATGGGCTACCTAGTGCTCGTGTTTCTCATGGAGATGACAAAGATGAAGGAAGCAAGCCCAACAGAGCAAATGCTTTTCTTGCCTCTGCTTGTATTAATATCATATTTGCTAACATTCCATTGGCCAAAACAAGTCACATGAGCAAACACAAAGTCAAGTAGTGGTAACTTTTGACCCATGGAGGTGTAAGGGGCTGTGCGGTGACATGGCACAAGCCATGGATAAGGTGAAGAAAAATAATTCAGGCCATTGGAGAAATCTATGATGTATCTCAAAGATAGGACAGTTACTTGAACATAAGAGATACAAACGAATATTTGTCGTTGAGCTTTCTTATAGTAGACTTTCCTCCTACAGGTTTAAGAATTATCTCTTGCCTATATCCATCTCTCTTGAAATAATGTATGCTAAATAGACAAATTGCAAAGAAGGAACATTAAGCAGGATAAAATAGAAAGACATATTTCATTTCTAACCCACTGATAAACAGGCAGAAAAAGCTTACATTTGGGACATGCAAGTCAGCATTTTGCTCATGCTGACTTGGCAGTAATAACTCAACTAATCTGTATTTATGTAAACAAAACAGCTAAAATTGTTTCATTTTAAATGTCATGTTCCTGTTTCATTTAGAGAGGAAGAAAGGCCCCTGAATTAAGTCTATTTAACTATAAGCAAAAGAGGACCTATGTATCTTTAAAAACTTCAAAATAGGATTCTTAAGAGATGTGTCTATGATGACATGGGTTCAAGTGGACTATTCAGGTGCTATGGAGAAGATAGAGGGAGAGGAGTGGTGGAAATTGAGAATGCAAATGAAGTTGTTACATTTGGAAGGAGGCAAGTACTGCCTTGCCTGTTGAGAGAAGAAAAGAGAAGAAAATACCTTTGAGACATACAGTAGTGAAGATGGAGAAACTCAATCCTTACAGAATTGATTGCCGTAAGTCAAAAATAGGATAACATATGGAAAGATAACACATAGATTGGGGGTATAATTAGTCCTGAAAGGTAATGGCTTCTATTATGAAAGAGAACAAGAATCCCCAAAACACTTAGTAAAATGGGAGATAACCAAGGAGTAGAATAATGTTGTTCATGCTATACAGTAAGCAATAGGAGTAAGATAAGACTATTAATATTAGAGTGTTCGATCCAATAACCAAAATAACCAGGTACATTTTGGTTTGCTAAATATAGTAAAATAAATTTTACAAAATGATTTTTTAAATCTGTAATTATGACTATAAGCCTTCTAAAATAAAACACTCTTTCTGGATCTGAAAGCACACACATTAAAATTTTATCAGAAAATAGTTGGGCACATAATGAAGGTGTGATGATTAAGACTAGGTTTTGTCCCAAGTGATCTAAATTGTGGCTTAAAACTGAAATTTAAATTGATTTTGTTTAAATCAAATCGATCTCAGATCCTGCTACTTGTGCCTAAAAACTTACATAAGGATTCTTGCATAATAGGTAGAAATACCAAGCATTAGTAGAGGTAATCAGGAAGCAGAGTGTTATGAATCAACCCCCACACTGAGAAACAGAGCATATTTTCCCAGTGACTGTGAAAATGAATGCATTTTTTGCAAATACAACAAAATAACAGTGTAAATATTTAAAACATCTAAACAATGCCTTCAACCTAACCTTGGAAAACACTTGACCCAGCACATTCTCACACGCTACAGCATGATTTGCAGGAATACAAGACTACAAATTGTCTACTGTACATTTTTTAAATTACTTCAACAAATTTGCTTTGAGCAACTACTTTGAAATACTACCTATGAATACCCAGATGAATAAATGAGGGCGCTGTCTTCAAGGAGAAGAGACACATGACTGATAATTAGTGTTGCAATGATGGGAGCAGGTCCTGAGTACTGTGGGAACACAGAATAGCAGCACCTAAACTGACCTTAGGTAGCTATGGAAGGCTTTCAAGAG
Source organism: Indri indri (assembly GCA_004363605.1). Lineage (NCBI taxonomy): Eukaryota > Metazoa > Chordata > Mammalia > Primates > Indriidae > Indri > Indri indri. The sequence goes on along the minus strand of RJWJ010011484.1, from coordinate 2,625 downwards.
GAGCTGATAATTGCATTGACTCTTTAAGGATCCATAAAAGTCAGACAGCCAGGGAATCAGGAGAGTGTGTTCTTGGCAGAGGAAAGAAGATGAGCAAAGGCACAAAAATAAGAAACAGCCTAATACGTGGCAGGAACTGCTTATAATTAGAGTAGAGTGTGGTTATGGATAAAGTTGTGGAGGTCACATACAGCATCCTAGGCCAAGCTAAGCCTTTTTCTTTGGTAAACAGACACCAACATTTTTTATTGTGTGTCTTTATCACTAAGAATATTTTAATATAAGCATTTATTCATGAGTCATATCCTAATATGATTGCACCAACATACTGGAAACATATAAAACTTTCATAGAAACAAAATGTGTTTTAAAAGGATAAAATCATAAATGGAAATCCTAATATTTTTTTCCTTCAAAGCAATAATTTGCCAAGTGTATTCCTGTCATGGAGATGGATATGTGCACCCTGGAAATCACTGTTCAGGAATTGGGAGTACGGGAAGGGAGAGAATTGACTTGTGTACTCTAGCTCAGAGAGGAGAAAGAATAATTAGGTGAAGGATAGTAAGAGTAATACTGGCAAGATGAAGAGCAAATAAATTTTAAGGAAGAAAAGTCAGTTGGACATATTAATTATTGTCTTTGAATGGTAACTCCTATGTTCATAACTTAATGCTAATTAAATGATTAAGTTAGTTAGTAATGAATTCAGGAGAAAGGCCAAGTTTAGTATGTCAGTGTCCCATTTTTCCAGATACTTATTCTCCATTGAATTGATCTTGCAAAAATGTTAGCAAGAAAATGGTTTGGCGAATTACTTAATAATTCACCAAAATAATATGTCCATTTAAGGTCTTCTATTTAGTTCTTTAATTCACTGAAGAGGAAAGTGGCTATTTGAGACAGGGTGACACAATGGAAAAAGAATGAAAACCTAGATGATTTATCCTCATGAAATTTCTCAAAGTCACTAACTAGATGTCTTTCCTACATCTGCCAAGATTGTAGGGACTGACCATGAGAAGTTAACACAGATAGTTTGGGGACATAGAAACTTTTTATAATTTTTTTCCTTTATGAATGGTTATTAAATCCAGGCAAGGGAGTCTAAGAAAAATCCAAAAAGGAGGGCAGACTTCCTATCTCTGTAATAATCTTCTGAAATTCTGAAATTGTCTATGGCATTTGAAGAAGCCCAAACACCCAACCATGAAAGCACTTTTTGATCTAATAACCTTTTATAAGGCTTTTTCTTTGCAGAAGATCAAAGCTTTTTATAAATGTTTATTTCAATCTGACAGCATCTCTGCAGCAAGAAATACATGATGGTAGGGCAATGTCATTGGATGAGGAAGGAGGTAAAATGTAGAGGAAAATAGTAGAGTTGAGGCTGGAAAGAATTGCTGTGATTGGTTTGTTCTGCAGTAGCTTATTTTGGTCAAGCTTCTTTACGGATATGAAAGAGGGTTTTTTTGTGTTGTTCAACACAATAATTTTTCTCACTTTTTCATGGAAAAGAGAAATGGTCATTTGTGAATAAAAGATAGGAACAGAATAAAACTAAAAGGAATAGTAGATATATATTTAATCAAAATCTTAACTTTGACCTGATATCACAAAATCATAGCACAGAGGCAACTCAAACTTCTGCTGGTCCAGCCACTCATTGGATGTATAAGATGTAATTATTCCCATTTACAGATGACAAACTATAGTGAAAAGAGATTAAATACTGTGTGAGTATTTAACTCACTAACAAATAGTAAGTTATTGGTGGTTGAACAAGAAATTAGGCCACCTGTGTTTTACAACCAAACGTTAGGTGTCAGGAGACATATTTGTTATGCACAAATTAATTATGTTGCACATACTGTTTTTTAATAGTTTTTTTTTTTTCATTTGGTAAAGAAACCTTTTAACTAAAACACAGGTATATGTATATATAGATATTTGTATGGATGTCTATGTAATGATCTACATTTTTAAAAGTCAATAGAAACAAGTGGACTTAAAATTTATCTGGATTATATATTTCTACAACTGTTTTGTACAAAATCAAATACTTTATAACAAATTTTAAATGTTGGAGTCTTTTTTATTCATTGTGCAAATAGTGAGAAGTCAGATGAATATAGATAGAGATTATTTCTGGTGTTTTTCTCACAGCAGACAACATTTCAAATCCTAAGTACATAAATTGAGTGAAAAGATAAGGAAGTGAGTTAAAAATTGTGCCCCTTTCACCTTCAGAGACTAATGTTTTCCTGTCCTCTTTACCAACACTTTTAGGTAATGCATTGTCTTAGTCCGGGTCTCCAGGGTTAACAGAAAGGATTGACATTGAAAAGGTTAAGTGGGCCCTATTCAAAACCTGGGACTAAGTACATTTTTGGAGATGATAATTTTGAAAACCATTTCTGAGGCTGACCAAATTTTGGGTTGAAAAAAAAAATTATAGTTATTTTGTCATATTTCAGTTCATATTGATATTTAGAAGCTACTCTAAAATGTAAAGAAGTAGGATTTTTATATTACTATTTTCCTGTGCCAGGAGCTACTAAGTATACTTTTAAAAATATTTTTTTAGCAAGAAAGTATTTTTAATTAAGATATGTACATTTTTTA